>JASANE010019215.1:0-63884 GCA_030248225.1 Trileptium ribeirensis
CTTCAAATGAGAAATAATGTCGTTCATCCGCCCGTCCATGCGACGCTCTACATCATTCACTCGGCGAGCTAGTGCCTCCAACGCTACAGATTGCACGGCTCTAGACTTCCGGCCGGCGTCGAGTGCCGCCGGTTAATTGTTTCTCTCACATTTACTGATCGTTGGCGACAATCACGAGCAAAGTGACCTGGTTTACCACACAAGTAACACTTCCACAGTTCCTTAGGCGTTGTGGATTCAACATTAGTTGATGCACGTTGCACGGACAACGTTTGAGAAATCACTTACTAGCCTTCTACCGCGTTACCTGTTGACGAAGGCGTGCGTCTCGGATATGGAACCTCTCGCGCGGATATGCCCTGTGGCACCACAATCATAACACACAATTGAAGACGCAGAAGTTCGTTCCGCAAGCGCGGCCGTTTTACCCGCATCATTGCTTTGGTTTTCCGCTCCTCATGCGCATTGGAGCCTGGCGACCATTGTTCCTTTATCGTGTCGTTCCATTATTAGTGTTAACATTTGGACTAATTCTCCATGACCGCTGAGGAACTACAATCTATTTATCAATCGTAGCAAAGTTTCCATCATCCTCAGGTCCCGCTAATCGTATCTTCTGTGCGCTCAATTTGTACGGCTAGGCGTTTCAACTTCATAAAAAGACCACCGATCACCATGGATCAGGCGTGAACGTAATCCACGTAAGTCCTCCTCGCCCAAACGTATTGCGCAATAAATTAGCGGCGTGTCTATCACCAAGCTCCAATGGAACAATTCGCTTACGCCACTGCAATTCCAACTCATCAGCGAAATCTGCGACGGAACTTTTCTGACTCATTTGTTGGAACCTCTGAACCTCGTCTACGAATTCTCGGCTTTCTGCAAAGCGTTCATGCAGCTCATACACTAGATCTTCGTATGTCTCCGGTGCTTCTGGACCAGTCATTAATAGTTCAATAAAACTGCGAGCAGCATCCGTTAATTTCTTACGCAATGTACGAAACTTATCACTGGACTTTTCCACACCTGCTAATTCAAACTCCGTTTCTAACCTACGAAAGTATGTAGCAAAGTCTGTTGTGCCAGCCATACCTTTCGATATTAACCGGTTCCTTCGGGGTGGCACCGTTAACTACAATAGGTGGCATAGCAGGAACAGCCGCCGTCACAGGCGCTGACACCGGGGCAGGCGCCATAGCATGACGACGCTAACAATCGGTTCACTCGGCATAACTAGTACCCCTCGGTACTGTCTTAACACTAGCCGAAACTACAGTTACCGAAGCTGGAACAGTTATGATAGGAACTAGCACATGTACACTCGTAAATACGAACAACCGGTGACAACAAAAATCCTATTAGGGACAAATGCAGCCTCATTCAAGCTAAACACGGCAGGTAATGGTACACGACACTTGTGATGGCGCAGTCCTAATGGTCTCGAGTGAGCGGAACCATAGGCTCACCATCAAACCTTGCTTTTCGTCTCGTCTACGCTTCTACCCCAGTAGCATCCATATAAACCGAATCGTCTATCCCGACATCTGAAGTCGGAGTCGCTACCGGATCCATACTTATGTAGATCCCGTAACTGGTTAAGATTACCCCCGCATCTCATCCATTTGCACCTGTCTGTTGTTCGTCTGTCCGCCTTTATTTGTTCTTGTATGTTATGATCCTTTGTCGTTCTATTCGCTCAGTGTAGGTGCATTATTTTGTCGTACCACAAAGTTTTGAAATTTGCGTTCGCCGAGTTCCATTGTATCTACCATCATACTTATCATACTGACGACTAGAAATCATTTTTTTTTGGGACGACTGGTATCAACTACGCTTACTTCTAGTCGACGCAAAGTCGCTTCCAATGGAGTTAACGTATCATTACACCTGGACGATGGTTTGATCATCAGTAGCAGTAGGCAACGGCGTACTAGGCGCTATCTATCCCTAAAGACCACTGGGTCGTATAGTAGTGAGGCATATACGCAGTTGTGTCATCCATGATATGAAAAATTTTAAAAAAACTTCACCAGTCACAGCTAAGCGATTTACCCAATTCGTGCTGTAACGCGCAAAAATAATCACTATTCAAATCGTCACTAAATATCACCACTAACCACTAACCAACCCCAATCCAACGAACGTACCAACAGGATATTCACAGGATCAGCATTGGCTTTGGCCTCGTCATGGCCACCATGTCGGAGCTTGAATTCTTTCGTCGGCTGTGTCCTTCCGTGCTTACGTAACGCTCCGACCCCCAGCGCTTACTATAATACACAAAAGAGAAAATATTACTAGGCCACCAAGTACTACAACACTGACAGCTAGGGTCCGCGAATTCATCATCTCGGCGTTACAAGAAAGTGGTGATACCGAGGCCTCAGTGTTTCCTGTGCTTCCAACACAATCCAGTGCTACTAGCCTCTCTTTATCGACCAATTTGGCTTTATCACGCTCTTTTCCTGACACCAAAATAGCAGCCGAATAGGAGTAATTGTTTCTGGAAGTATTTCTACACGCAGTGCAAGTCCGTGGTGGGACCTTCTACAACGAAGTTGATGATTCTCGCAAAACGAACAGGTTGGCTAGAGCGGCCAACTTAAGCAACAACCCTATTACGTTTGTAGTCGAAATCCCTACGCAATGGCACTCTGCGCTCTGACATCAGCAATATAGTTATAAATCGCAAATAGTACCTGATGCCTTTATTAACCGAAAGTTCCGCATAACAACAATTAACCACCTTTGAATTGCTCTCACACAATTAAGCTTTATTAGCCACCCAATTGGCTAGAAATCCGGGCTCACTCGAACCCACATAGTTTAGCAGGAAAATCCAATACCAACGCTTACTATTCCGCGTACTTATTTCACGTTAACTAGCAACTCGTACTCCATATGCATAAGAGGTTATTGTCCGGATTAAGCACTGAATGCAACGGGCTGTGACGCGCTGTTACCGAATAAAAAGATTAAACCCGAGGAAAACTCGCACAAAACAGACGCCATAAATTAATTAAGTAAAAATGCAAGAATAACTGCAACATTTAACAAGTAATTTAAGACACAAATCGTCGAATCCATTCGAGGCCACACTTGGTAACTAACCAGTTACACTACAAAAATTCGATCACCACTGGCAAATCGTTGAGAAAAGTTGTTGTGCACGAAAAATCCAAAATAGGTACTAGCTAACTGGTCTGCGGAGTTGTCGGAAAAAGAAAAAAATATTTTCGCCGTTCTCCAAAACGCAATCGCCCGCGCATTAAACATTAACGCTCGCTCCGTCAAAAATTACACGTATTACCATTTTCGAGAACATCCCTAACTTAGCTAAGTAATTAACCACCAAAACCAAAACTAAAAACTAATAACTATATATGATAATTTCAAATTCAATACAATAACTAATAACCATATATATATATGCAAGACGCACAATCGGCGAGAATAACAATACCCTATATCGTATTTATATAACACGCGCTAGCCGCGAATATAATATATATTATTGTATATTATATAAAATTTAAAAAGGATTTTAAATGATAAATTTGAAATGAAAAAGGGGTGGAAAGTTGGGGTGTGGTTTGAGAAAAGTATAGAGAGGGGGATTGTGAAATTTTAATATGGTGAAGGGGATAGGTATGGGAGGTTGTATTTAAATTTTGAGGAGTGGGAGTTAAGATTTGATAAAATGGGAGATGTTTGAAAAATGTAAAAGGTTAGAGAAAAATGGGAATTTTGGAAAATAGAAATTTATAAAAAATAGAGAGGTGGGAAAGGGGTGGAGTAGATATATGAATAGGAGTGGTAAAGGATATTAAAATTTGGGGGATATGGGTTGAGTTTTGAGGGAATGGGGGATGTTAAAAATGGAGAAAAAGGGATAAAAAGGATATTTTTGGAAAGAGTAAATTTATAGGAAATAAGAAGAAGGGAAACGAGGGGATTTAATGTGGGGAAGGGGGTGGTGATGTGAAAAAGATATGAAAATTTTAGGGAGATTGGTAGAGGTTTGGGTGAGAGGGAGGGGTTTGAATTTTGGTAGAAAAATAGGAAAAAGGAGAAAAATGGATTTTGGGTAGAATTTTGGTTTTAGAAGGAGAGGGTGGATGGGTATGGAATATGGGTTGGGAAAAGTGATATTTAAAAGGAAAGAATAGGTTTTAGGAGTTTTTAAGTATAAAGTTTGGGATTTTGGGGTGTGGAGGGATATGGGTGAATTTTGATAGTTTTATTAGATTTAATATATTTTATATATTTATAGAAAATACATAGCTAGGTTTATATTTTATATAATAATATAATATATAGTAGGATATACTTTATTTCACGTACATATACGCTCATATGCCATGCCGAGGGCGACAGGGAATACCAGGGCGGCGTGGGGGCGGCCTTTAGTGAAAAGAAAAAAGAAAAATTTGGTGATGAAAAAGGCACGAGCCCCAACAAGCACTAGGAATTAAGTAAAATTTATAAAATTTTAAACTTTGAAATTGAACAAAATTGAGGGACACCTATAATAAAGAATTTTATGAAAAACAATAAAAATTGGGATTATACCCCGGGAACCCTATGGTAGTCTACGAATCCCCTGACAAAATTTATATAAACGTACATAATATAAACCCCATGCATCATAGCTACGTATTTATGGTAGGACTTATAAAATATATTATAATAACCATTCTTTCTTCTACAGTCTCCATATACTATATTGACAATATTCATTTAATTGCCGCTTTCACTTCACAATTCTTCAATTTTCTATTTCTCCCTTTCCAAAATATAACTAGCTACCATCCCTCTCGTAATCTCAAATATCTTTTCTCCTTCACCCTTTCTGTGTCAATCCCCTCATACACTTAGCTCATCATTTTCCTTTTCACTGTCCCCATTTCCATTACATTTCCGTTCCCTAAAAATTCTCACACCTTTCCTCTCTTTAAAGTACTTAATATTAATTTATTTCTTATTAGTTATTTTTATTTTAATGATAAATATCGCGTAGCACAACAGCGCAGCTTATTGTGAGGTCTTTCATAATGTCCCGCATTGACTATTGCAATGCACTATATACATCAGTGCCAAGCGCTCATTTACTGCCTCTTCACCGTCTACTATGCAATGCGGCAAGAGTAGTCTCCTGCACAAGTCGATGGGGGCATATCCGTCCGATACTGCGAGAGCTACACTGTCTACTGTTCGAACAACGTGTCCGCTACAAAATACTCTTGTTGGTTCGAAATGCTCTTAGTTACGAAACACCAGTGTATATTGCCGAGATGATTAATACGTCGTCCTCACCTCGTCTGGCGAATGAACAAATCTTAGCGATTGACATCGTATAGTCACAACAGCTTCTGGTTCCTTGGCCCAACGGCCTGGAACAGTTTGCCGCAAACACTACGCGACAGTACTCTCGACGTGACTGCGTTTAAAGCAAAACTGAAGACTCACTTGTTTCCCAGTTCGTCAGAGTGATATTACAAACTTGCTTCATTCTGATTATATATTGTATATTATGCCAATCTCTTGCGCTTTTGCAACGCATTTGCGAAAAAGTCGCTTTATAAATGCCATTATTATTATCATTATTATCTAACTTATTACTATATTTCTGATAAATTACTTACTTTTCTTCTTAATGCACTTAGTAATTTTACCTAATAATAACATAGTGAAGCTATATACATAATGTGTATGATAGATAATATATAGTCACTAAATCAACGATTTCGAGTTCCCGTGGTTGTTTATGTTAGTGTGTTTAGTGTCCAGTTAGTTTGAGGGGCAATAATTTTATATCGTTAGCAAAAAAACTGCTTAGAGTGGGAGCTCAGGAGGCCAAGGCCGCATTAACAATGGGGCCCTTGGGGGCAATTGTCAACAGGTCACACAAAAATTTCGGACCATTTTAATGCTACCTTTTTTGTAAGTGTTTTAACCAAATTGTTTGAAAATAATTTCAAGATTGGGCCATGAGGGATTACGACGCGTTCTCCCATTTCGACTTTTTCGTTCCTTACTGACTAACTAACCAACTAAGGCGCATAAAGAATGAACTGAGGTCTACTATTGCACAGAAGCGACTCGCTGCTCTATCAATTATGTCCATCGAGACCGTCGTTCTCCGACGGTATTGAAGATTTTGCGTCCTTTAAGGCTAGGAAGCACGCAATGCATTAATTCTGCATTAAATACTGATGCCTATTATGTTTTCATTGTAAGTTTTCCTTTCTGCGGTGTTTTAATTGAAACGAGGCGAGCGATGTTAGTAGAGTTTCCACATATGAGGTTGACAAGTAAAAATTTCTTTTTTGTCCCATTGTGACCGGCAAAACGCACAAGTGGTAAGAGGTACGGGCACCCCACTTTTTGTATTTTGAGCAGCTGCGGGCCACTTTATCTAGGATGCCCCGGGCCTTTAATTGCTTAATCCGAGCCGGCGGGTGGCGGCAAGCCTCCGACAAACCTTAGGCTTAGTCTGTGGCTCATATAAGGACCTAATCTTAGGATAAAGCTTATTCTTCGTAATATCGAGAACAGCAATGTATAAGTCGCGCTTTGGCCCCTCAAGGTTACATTTGTTTTGTAATACATACAGAAATGGTACGACTTTTTTCGGTTTAGTCTTAAAATACTTAGCTAGATAACTATTATTTTCAGAAATGAAAAATGTAATGGCATTGAATCGGCGTCGTTTCGTTTGGGCGTCCGGTAGACTACCGAGGAATTTGGGGGTCTAAATTTTCATAAAATCATAAAATCCAGGTTTTTACAATTTTTGACTCATTAGTTTGTGCCCAAAAATAGTGCTTTTAAAAGATTCGGATTTTATTTTAGATTTTGATGAATTTGCATAAATAGCATTTAATTTAGTTATTAGCTAAGTTTTAATTTAGTTTGGTGTGAGATGTCACGGAGTACGTGTTGACTTATTCTACAATATACTGCAACCATTATTTTTAAATTTGATTTTTGAAAGGTTACCTAGGTAAGGTTGTCAGCATGGTTGTTATTCAATGTTGGTCGGATTTCGTTACACGTTTTAATTACGGGTTATGTTTGTAGTTATTATACGTGTGCCCATTTATAGTTCTGATTATTTTTGGTAACTTGAAAATTATTCACTGGCTTTGCACAAAGAAGCGCGTCGAGGCGGCTCACCTACTGGTTATACTTTTCGAGTGTAAAGAATTACACATATTTGGTCTTACTCTTAATAATAATGATATGAAATTCCCACCAACACCCGGCACAGCAAGCTGATGCGTCATCTTAGTAAGCTAAACTGTTGTTAAAATGTCTGTAAATGTTGAAACCAGTAGGAATTTGATATAAATACGTATGTATATACACGCTATATGTACACACATATATAAAAATCTTTAACTTACTACGCCCCAGCCTGCTGCATGATTTTTGTGTTTATTTCACAACCGCAAGGTGTACCTGCGTAACCCCCCGTACGCATGAAACAGGGAGTCACTTTCTCCGATCCGGCTCGTACGGCGGAGTTATACCCAGGCAGGCACCCTATGTAATAAGTAAAACAAATAAATGAAGAAGTTAGAGAGATGTCAAAAGCAAATACGCTTGCAGGAATGACAAGCACAGTACATTGAAACAACATGAAGTAAACAGACAGGCAGTTTAGTGTGCAATTTAGGCAAACCTGGGAGGTCGTTCCAGTAGCGAACAGCTCGAACGGCTAAAGCAGTCAAAAACAAATATGCTTGTAGGAATGACAAACATAGTACATTGAAACAACATGAAGTGTGGCGAGAGCCCAACTCAAAAGCACCCCGAACACGCGTTAATCAATGTTTCGTGTATATTTAAAAAGGGGTGCAAAATTTACACGTCTAATTCGTTTTCTGAATAAGTTGACAGATCGAGCAGTAACGACAGTTTCGCCAGAGTCTAAGTAACCTGGGAGGTACTTCCAGTAGCGAACAGCTTGAGCGGCAAAAGTTTGTATGGTACAAGAGAGATTATACCTACCAACAAACTATTTCAATGAATGTCCACGCGTTGAAGCATTCGGGGCAACTCAAAAATTCTGTTTGACAAAGTACAGATTCGCCATGCATTATGGAATATACCAGAATAAGATCTGCATACGTATATACGCCTCATTTCTAGTGCTTCCAACTTAAGATACTCAAGCCTTTCCAGATAGGTCATTTTTTTGCAAGCCTTATCTAAAACACGAGCCTACGACTAAAATAACGCTGTACACCTTCTAGTTTATCAATATCTCGGAGGAGTATAGGAGACCATACTGAAGAATTATATTCCAGAATAGATCGAACATAACAACAATATGCAGTAGTCAAAGCACGT
The DNA here is from genome assembly GCA_030248225.1 of Trileptium ribeirensis. NCBI lineage: Eukaryota > Metazoa > Nematoda > Enoplea > Enoplida > Thoracostomopsidae > Trileptium > Trileptium ribeirensis. The sequence continues at coordinate 8,359 of JASANE010019215.1, forward strand.
AAATTACACGTTTTAAAACAGCGAAAAATAGTGTTAATCATTCGACTTGCCCTGCAACATATAGTGTCTATGTGGTTTAACGATTTTAAATCAGAAAAAAATAAAACTCCTAAGTCCTTAACCGAAGTAACGTTTTCCAATAATTGACCATCAATAAAAATCTGAGACATATTAATTCGAGATATTTTACCCACAGTGAGAACAAAGCACTTGTGAATCGCGAGAGATAATTGCCATGTGTCAGACCATTCCTTGATCCGACACACTGCTGACTGCAAAGCCGTGTGATCTAATTCTGTTTTAATACATTTATAAATTTTAACATCGTCAGCACAAAATTTATGACAGACATCGAAAAGTACACCAGATAAATCATTTATATACACCAGAAATAAAAGCGGTGCGAGGACAGAACCCTGTGGAACACCAGATGACATAGGGCGATACTCATTAAAATCACCGCCAATTTCTATTCGCTGTTGCCGCCCGCGTAAAAAGTCAGCAATCCTTAAAAGCTTAGTATTTATATTGTTCTGGATTAACTAGTAACGTGGAATACGGAGCCTTAACAGTGGCACACTACAAAATTAAGTACTTTCATTAAAAATCGTAGATATTTACTTAGTAATATTATTCTCTTTGAAAAAGAAGTGGTATTATGTTAAATTAGTAATCAGGCTTAGTAATATTCTAAAAATTCGGACCATCGTATCGAGTGAGCAACACCCGGGCGAGTATATCTGTAGGGTCTGATGCTAGTAGCATAGGTTGTTGGGTTGGCTAGCCAATCAGGGGTTTGGGTGAGCAAGTAGTGTTATTCTTGATAAGACCGGGCGAGTAAGGGCTGCCGATTCGATACCCAGCTCAAGAATACCTGTATACCTAATAACCCGCCAGTTGGCTAGCCAATCGGGGGCCTACGGATTGAGCAAAAGTTCAACTGTGTAGTAGTCGAGCGCTATTATCCAGTTTTAGTAACGTTGTCATCAGCCAATCAGGGACGGCTTGTTTAAATACTGGGGCATGTCAATTTAAGGACCTAGGTTCAGGCACTCATATAAACGTACGTCGACAACAAATCGGGGTCGGTCGTATCAACCTCACAATAGGCATATTAGAATTAACAGATAATCTAGCGCTCATAGAGTTAGGAACAAGCACGTCTAAGGCGACAGTGGCCATTTAGTGACAAAACCAAAATCAGGTACAAGTATCCAGTGTGTCTGAGAAACGTGATATATAAATTTGGCACTAGAGAATAGTAAAGTCAGCAGGCCTTAACTACACAGACAACAGGGATACGTGAAACGCACACAACGGGTCTTAGTTGCTCAACTGTGTGCCTTGAAATTTTACCTGTTGTTATAATAAACATTATTTACTACGCGTTTGGTGTCTAAATACCTAAACCGAGAGCCCTTCGGACGGAGCTTGCTGCAACGCGAAATATAGGGCACAAATACCGATCACGAAAAGAAAGGACGCGCGCCAACTAAGTCGTTCCACCGGTATACTACTCGCCACACCTCGGACCACGCAACCTTCGGTGACGAGTCCCGTCCCCTTTTAATACCGATAGTCGTCATAAGAAAAACCCACCCAAACCCCCACACAGCACAAATTCTAAAATACGTATAACAGTTTCAGCACATTGTATTAATCTGGATTCCACCACGCCCAGCGTAGGTCGAACTTCGCGATATTAGTGTAGTATAGCCAGGCGATTGGCTCTTGCGTAGTTTGAATAATTTCAGCATTATTCCGATACTTAAATATTTTCACGCGTCTGGCTTTGTCTCGGCGCTGTTCCCGTCGTTTTACCGAATTTGGCACGTACCACCATGGTTAGTGAAGGACTGTGACGCATTTCTTAGCAATATCGTACCTCCATTGCCACCGTCAGCAACCAGAGCGGATGACGATTTGATATAGCAGAGTAATTGTTGGTGACCAGCCGAAATAGTTCGGCTGTGCAACATTGACGAATGACAAATCCTACAATTTAAACAGAAACGCGGCAGGGACGGCAATGAGAGCTCTGGTAATGTTGACGAGACGTGGGGGGCGCTTTTTAAAAGAGGAAATATTTGGCGCTAGCCAATTTTAGAGTCGAGTGAATTCCAGACCGATACTGACCGACACGAAAAGCTATACCGCTGCGGATTTTGGCGAGGGATGTACTTGGACCTCAATTTTAAAGCATGAACGCGGAGGTTGGTACAGACATTAGCGTCAAAGAAGTGGGTTATTGGACAGTCAACCAAAGCGTTAATAAGCCGGTAAATCATGATGAGGTCAGCACGAAGGCGGCAAGTAGCCAAAATTTGTAATCCCAGCCTACGAAGCCGCTCTTCATACGACATATTAGCTAGTATTGGTACAGCTGGAGTAGCCCTTCGCTGTACATCCTCCAATTGCTTTATGTCTCTGATTAGATGCGGACTCCAGCAGCAGGTGGCATACTCCAACTTTGGACGTTTAAGCGTTTTATATATTGGTAGAAAAGTTGACGGCGAAAGGTAGACTAGACGACGCCGTATAAGTCGAATAATGGCATCGCATTCCTGCGGCAATGTTACTGCAGTGCCGACTCCAATTTAGGTTGTCAGTTACAGTTACTCCGAGATCCTTCTGAGTCGAGACGTTTGGAATATGTTATTCCTGGAGTATGTGAAGCCTGGGTTTCGTGTGCCTAGGTGGACGCAGGAGCATTTGTCGCAATTGAATGACATCTGCCAGTCGGCGCCCCAATTAAGCATTAGAGCAGATATCAGAGCACATATCAAGCAGGGCTAAGACGGGAGATTTGCTAAGGACGCGACGACAGAGCTTTGAATCATCGGCAAATTTGAAAAGCATACCGCTGACGTAGTCATTAATATCGTTGATGTAGTATATGAAAAGAACAGGACCGAGTACCGACTCTTGCGGTACCCCACTTAACACCGGACACCAAGCACTAAGAACACCATTAACAGATACGGCTTGTGTTCTGTTCGAAAGAAAAGACCGAATCCAATGTATAAGAGAGCCGGAGACGCCATAACTTCTAAGTTTGCAGAGAATACGGTCGTGAGAGACTCGATCAAAAGCTTTGCTTATGTCGAGGTACAAGACATCAACGCTATCATTTGAATTTAGTATTTCGCAGACCCAGTGGATAAATTGCATCAGTTGCAGTTCACACGGGCGCCCCTTCAAGAAGCCAAACTGTGACTTGTGTATCATGTTATGCGTTGAAGCGAAAAGAACGAGTGCGTCAGCAACTACCCGTTCCATGATTTTTGAGACTGTAGATGTCAGAGCTACAGGACGATAGTTATTGACAGACTGTCGAGAACCTTGTTTAAAGATAGGGGTGACAATAGCTTTGAGCCAATCAGAAGGTACAATTGACGTTGCCATACAAACTGAGAATAGATTGCACAAGAATTCACAAATCGCAGGCGAGCACTCTTTGAGGAGACGGTTTGAGATGCCATCTGGTCCAGGAGCAGAGCCTATGTTGATATTTGATATTATCTTTGCTATTAACTGACTATTGAACTCGACACTGGAGATTGTGGCTTGAGTTGAGGCGGGCTATTGCGGAATAGTATCCATACTTTCTATAGTATAAACCGAAGCAAATGTAGTACTGAATGTTTGAGATATAGCCAGAGGCTCAGTAATGGCGATGCCGGAAGGAGAAACAATTGGACCAATTGCTACGCTATGTTGCTGTTTCCTTCTAAAATACGCCCAAAAGTTTTTTGGAATGCCTTTATGTTAGCAGTCAGTTTACGTCCGAAGCTACGTCTGGCACGTACGGTTTCAAGGTGGGTGACGTGGCGGGACGCATTGAATCTAAGGAGTTTCCAATGAGATGGGTTTCTCTGGAAGCGACGGCGAGCAATAGATAGGAATCGAAGAGCACGTACTGCGCGCCAATCCGCCCACGGAGGCTTTGCATGTTGTCGAGTAGATGTGACCTCTGGGATTTTGCTTATTCCTAATTTCATAGCGTTCAAAAACGCACACCACATTGCCTCCGGGTCAGTGGACGTGCACTCTGAAAGGCACCGTTGGATTAATGAGCAAGTGAGAGGCCAGTCAGCACGGCGATAGTTAAGACGTCGTCCTGTTTGAATGGCAACGATAGGAGGGGCAGCAGCATTAAGTTCAAAGGTTACAGCATAATAATCACTTCTGCCCAATCCGGCCACAACATCAACTGCAGCAACGAAATCCCGGTCAGAGGAGAAAACTAAATCGAGAACATTTGTGCCACGTGTAGGAGACATTACATGCTGTGATAAACCCGAGTTGATTACCCCCTCCATGAATTGATCGCATCCACATGGCTAGCGGTAATCAGTCCAAGATATAGCTGGGAAATTAAAATCGCCAGCGAGCAGCAGCTTGTCGTAGCCATGTGAAGAAAGTCCTGGCACAATTTCGCAAAGCAGTGTATTCTGGTCAGCTGAATTTGAGTCAGCCCTGTAGGCGCAGCAAACTAGGGCAGTAACACCAGACTGGAATCTAATGCAACAGGGCAAAAAATCACGGTAGTTTAGGCCAATGTTCTGGAGAGGAGCGGCGGGGCACAATTTTTGGTCCGCATATATGATCACGCCTCCCCCTCGTGAATCTCGGTCTGAGCGAAAAAGAGCATAATTTTTTTAGGGATGGTACTGGTATTTGGTGGATGTCGGGGGTTTAGTAGGCTACCTAGGGTTCCCTGGGTCCAAGCCACCCTAAAAGTCATAAAATTCCATGTCCCAACCCAAAACCAAAATTTTCATTAATTGTTTTACTGGTCCTCGTTTTTGCAACCCTTTAAGTTATAAGACTGTTGTTTTCATGTTAGATAATTTGCATATTTTTCGTTCAATTATTTTATTAGCTAACATTTAATTTAATTGAGTTTTAGCTCAATTTGGACCAGTCTAGTTTTGTCTTCTTGTTGTGTTCAAAATAATCGGGTAGATAGCAACTTCCTGTAATGAATTCTATATTTTAGTTGTAAATTGTTTTATATAAGGGGAGATTACTTAGCTACCACACTGCAGGGTAGCGTGACCTTACGTCGGTGATAAATTGTTGTGCCTTGGATAGTGTGAATGTTGCCAATGAGGTTCTACCGTGATTATTTGGAATGCTTATTGTGTTATGGTTTCTGATTAATGCGGAAAGTACCTAGGCGTAAAGAATTACGCGCAGAGCCACAGCGGTCAGGCGTTATCTGTTGCGAATTAGATTTTTACAACTTTAGTCGAAGATTGATTTATTTAGGTTGTCTTAAACTTCACATATATAGGTATTCTTAATACCTGCTAGTAGATAACTTAGTAATGTTAACTTCCTTATGAATCTTGAAGTGGCTATTGGAGTGGTGAAGGAGTGGTGACATATTAGTTAGTTAGTATTAATTAGTAATATCTTAAAACGTTGGCTCCAAAGTGTCGAGTGAGCATTACCCGGCCGAGCAATATCAGGGCTTGTAGCGTGACTTGGTGGGTTTGCAGCCATTTCGGGGGTGAGAAGACCGGCAGAGTAAAGGGTGTAGATTCGAAGAACCATTTCGAGACACTCCTGCCTCATAACCAGCCATTCCGGGGCCTAGGGATTGAGCAAAATTCCAACCGAATAGTGTCGACCGCTACTATACAATTTTTAATAGCATAGTTTTTCAGCGACTACATTAACATAACTGGCACTTAACAGCGTAATTCTAAATCTCATGTTAAGGTATAATAACCCTGCGGTTGATCAGGCATTCGGGAGTCAAGTGTATCAATTCACAAGAGCTTTAGTAAAGTAATAGCTAACCTAAACTTACTTCGTCATCACTCAAACCACAAGCAGTTTTGCAGCCACTGCAGTAATTAAGTACCGTATTAGCGTATATCTAAAGACCTAGGTTTACGTATTCAATTACTCGTACATCGTCAGCTATTCGGGGGCGATTGTATCAACCTCATAAAAGTAGTGCTAGAGTATTACGTTACCTAACCTTAACGGTAATAGAAGTTAGGATCGAGCTAACAGATTGCGCTAGTGGCAAAAATAGAAACAAATCTAAGCCGCGTGAACAGTATCTATGGATACTTAAAACGTGGTCTTATAATAATAATAATAATGGCATTTATAACGCGACTTTTTCGCAAAAGCGCAAGAGATTGTCATAATATACAATAATCAGAATGAAGCAAGTTTGGAATATCACTCTGATGAACTGGTAAACAAGTGAGTCTTCAGTTTTGCTTTAAACGCAGTCACGTCGAGAGTACTGTAGCGTAGTGAACTATTCCAGGCCGATCTGCCAAGGAACCAGAAGCTGTTGTTTCTAGCGATGTCAGTCCGAAGGATTTGTTCATTCGCCAGACGGGGCGAGGACGACATATTAATTACCTCGGATATACACTGGCGTTTTGTAGCGAAGAGCATTTCGAACCAACAAGAGTATTTTGTAGCGGACACGTTGTTCGAGCAGCAGACAGTGTAGCTCTGGCAGTATCGGACGGATGTGGTCCCATCGACTTGTGCAAAAGACTACACTTGCTGCATTGTGGAGTAGACGGCGAATAGGCAATATATGACCGCTTGGCACAGATGCATATAGTGCATCTCAATAGTCAATGCGGGACATTATGAAGGCCCTCAGAATAAGCTACGATGTGTCGTTGTCGAGGCGCCGCCGGATTCGGCTAATAACGCGTAATTGCCATGTGCAGGAACACGACAGAGCAGTGATGTGTTCTCTGGGACTCAACCGACAATCGAGAGTGACGCACAGTGTTTTGACCGTTTTTGACGGGTCGATGGCGACGTTACAATTTTGCAGCGACGGTGTAGGCCCTGGGCGTCTGGCGAAGTAGATCAGTTGGGTCTTAAACTCATTGAGATTTAGCCTGTTGTCGAATAACCACTCCCGTAACGAAAGGAGAAGCTGCTGCAGAGATTCTACGACGTCGCTGACAGCGGCGGGGTCGAAATGCCTATATATCTGGATATTATGAGCGTAGCTGTGGACCCTGAAGCCTGCAAAAATAATTATCTCGAATACAGGCGCAATCATAATATTAAAAATGACCGGCCCGATCACGTTTCTTTGAAGAACACCGCTAACTAGTAGTAGAGCCCTTGAGAAGACGCTGCCAATTTGGATTTTTTGATATCGACCTGATAAGTAAAACACGAACCACCCAGGTGTGGAAGATGACATCCCAATGTCCGATAGCCGCTTGATACTGAGAGCATGTTCAACTGTGACGAACGCAGCGGACAAGTCGACGCTAACCAGCACCGTAGATTGCTGGCGAGTTAAGGCGTTTTGAACGTCGCTGCAATTTTTAACCAATGCAGTTTCAGTTGAGTGTCTTTTACGGTACGCTGATCGATAGTCCGACAGAAGATGATCCCGTTCGAGGTGATCGTTTAGCTGTTGCGCGACTACACGTTCTATTGGTTTGGAGAGAAAAGTTACGTTAGAAACTGGCTGAAAATTGTTCGTATTGTCAACACTGAGGGTGCCTTTTTTGAGTCGCGGATGTACAACGGCCAGCTTTTCACGGCACGACATGGTGCTTGTCGGTATAGATTCATTTATTAAAGTAGTGAAATGAGCAACCAGCTTATTAGCAAATCGTTTTATTACCGACAGTGACAGGGTATCCAATGAGCAGCATTTGTTGTTGCTGTTTTCGATTAGCAACTGATTTCCTGTTACAGGTTGGAGAATCATTTGCATGACACCATTGCCTGTTGCATGCTGGGAAGCGGGGCTGTTCATTAAAGTGGACTGATAAAACGTAGATCGAATTGATTCTATCTTGCTGGCGAAAAACGTAACAAAATCCTCTGCATGACCTGGTGTAGGAGCAGCCTGGTTTCTCTTGTTCATCACGGAGTTAGTGACATTCCATTTCTTGCCATTTGCGACTTCGCTGAGTCGACGTTTCCAGAAAGAATTTAATTTCTTCTGACATAGTTCACGGTACATTTGTTTATGGCGATTGTACTGTTCTTTGCTCACCTGGTAGGGTGATCGTCGGTAGCACCGCCCAAACCATCTAAGCAAAGTCTTGGCTGCATGGCATTAACTGTCACACCATGGGGACTCAGAGCGGTCCCGAATGAGTTTGGTTTTGACAGGAACAAACGTGTCGACAATGTTCGACAGTGCAGAATAGAGGTAACTGGTGCGCTTATTTATCGAGTCGCTCAAGGGTAGCACAATGGAAAACAGAGCTGTTCGAAATGAGTCACTGTCCACGGAATCCCAGCACCGAAACTGGATGGAAGTTGTTGTATTGGAGTTAACGCGATGGTTAAGGTACGAGGTTACTAAATGATGATCGGACACTGCACATTAGCTTACTGTCACATTCGAGACAAGATTGCTGTCGGTGAACGAGATTATAAGGTCCAACGTATTACCACTGTCGTGGGGCTGACTAGTAACATGCTGAGTGAGACTACAAGAGTCTAGAAGAGCCGTAGGTGTTTGTAACCTATCTGGAATGTTGAAATCACCCATAATTAGTAGATCGGGTGTGTTGATAGCCAATAGACACAATAGTTACCCGAAGTAAGTGTAGAAAGTGTGAAGACTGGGGCGGACGGTAGAGGACAAGTAAGGTGATAGAGCGACCATCCATGTTAGTGGTTCCTAGGGTTTTTCAATTTCCGAATAGCGAAAATTACGTAAACCTATTTTTTTAATGTGTAAAGGGGTACCAAAAAGCGCAATTTTTATCACAAAAGGAAAATCTAAAATACTTATATCCATACATATAAAATACATATCAAGATATGCATTAATATTAGCATGTAACTGTTTCTATCTTTTCAGAACGTATATATAAGTTATACGGATTATTGAAAGACAAACTGTTTATGCTGCTATTAATGCATATTGTCTTGGTATCAGATGCTGTTGTGCATTATAAATCATGTCCAATTATTTGTGGAAAATATCTGGACTATATATAAGGTGCTGAGTTTGTCCGGTCCTAGAAATAAAAGGCGGCAAAGCTTGATTTAGAAATGCTAAACGGGTCCTCAAAAACGCGTAAATTACGGGTAAAAAATGCGAAAAACCGTGGTGGTTCCACACATGGATTCAAGACTGTCACAAGTGTATGCCGATACATTCTTATGGGGCATGTAATTTAGTGAAGTTCTGCGTATGACTGCAAAGACCCCACCCCTTCCAAATGTTCTTGGCTTTCCACAGCTTGAGAAAGATTTGAAAGTACATGATCAGCCCAGAAGAGTCTCGTTGCGCATCCATATCTCCGTGAGCATCAACAAGTCAAGACCGCGGCCAACGACGGTTTGGCGAATGAGCGCTGACTTTCGTGACAGCGATCGAGTGTTTAATAGGCCGAAATTTGCAGATTTCTGATTCGCCATTACAGTATTTAGAATTTATTCAATAATCGATGTTACTTGTAGCAGCTGAAGTGTTCGACCTTGCGAGACGTGGAATTATTGGTGGCTTGTCGATATGCGTTTGAGAATCAGACTCGACGGCTTCGGCACTGGCCGAGCCTCGACACCTTATAATAACGGTACTAAAAGAATTGTGCCTCAATGAGCTTATGGGTTTAATGCTCAAAAACCGCCTTAACGTTTTATTTTATTTTGTAATAAACGTTGTTCGCTACGAGTTTGGTTCTCAAGTATGTGAACCAAAAGTGTTTGAGTGCTTCGGACGTAGTCACGCCGCAACGCGAAATTTAAAGCACGAGTACTGATCACGAAAAGTAAAGAACGCGCGCCAATCGAGTATCCCCACCGGCATTTTGCTGGCCACACCTCGTTCCTAGCAATCTTCGATGACGAATCCGTCCTCCTTTAACATCCGATAGCCGTCATTATAAAAATTCTCTATTCTACTCTTACCCCACTTTAGTAACTTCACTGTGTTACTAGACAATAAAACTATATTTTAACCAACAAAACGCAACACGAAAACATCGACTCAGCTCTCTTTTTTCCAAATTCGCTGCGAAGAATACTAACAATCTTCAACTTATCGTGTAAAAATGTTTTAATGTTTTTAATATAAACTTGTCCAGTAATAAATATATATTGCGTATACACGAAAGTGCGCAACACTCCGGCGGAGAAGGTTGTTTATTGAACCAAATTTATTGAAATTTTCATTTACGACAAGTTTGACATTGATTTAAATTGATCGGAGCTTTCAAACAATTTGAAATTAACGCGATCGTGCGTAGAACTTGTTGCTAAATTAACTAGTAACATTTTGAAAACGGAGACTTGGTTGACATTGTAGTTTTGAATATACTGGTTGCTACATTGCCTAGCAACATTTGAGAATGCAAGTAGTTGAGTCCAGAATTTGAATTTAATGAAGTAACGTATTACCCCACAAACGGGTAATAAATTTAAACTTGATAGAAATTATCGCTAAATACGAATTTAAATATTGCTTTACGATCAAACAATTTGTAATTTGGACCATTGGAATAACGGTCACTGATCTGCTATACAGCAACCACTGTGCATTGAATTGTTTTGAACTAAAGTGTTATATATTTAGTTTCATAGTCTATCATTAATTCCGGCTTCTACTCGGTAGAATAAAGACACATTGTGATATATTTTCCATCCACATTGATATTTATGACGGGCCGTTGGGTTAGATGCCCGGGCTGTGTAGTGAATCCGATTCAAGCCCGGTCCACGTGTGATACACAATCGGTAAATTTGGGGAAAGCCTGCATGAGTTGCGTGGAGGTTATCAGGTTTGAAGAACCGTCGTCGAAACGACCCATCTGGATCGAGAAAGACATTGTTGGCGCCTGGACAGATCAAATTGAAATAGTGGAAGTGATGTTACGGGAAGTGAAAATTGAACTCGTGGTCGACCCATTCGGTGTGAGCGAGGCCATTTTCCGCAAGAACATGGTAACACCGATCGCCGACACCATGAAGACTCGGAAATGTAAAATTTCGCATCTCATCGAGCAAAAGTCGTAGAGGCTCCCAGTTATGCTTCTTTGCTCAGGAATTTGGACGACAGCGGCGGGCGACGTTTGTGCCACATACAATGATGATAAAGGCGTAATATCGAAGCCGAATAACTTTCGCAATAACTTCGGTTTCAAGCTGACTGTATTTCGCGCCTGGAATTGTGATCACCGTGCCGCCTGCGATAGAAGCTACTTGACGGCATTCGCTGTCAGAGAGCAGCATGACTGTCTTGGAGTAGGTCGTGTCTGGTAGCAAACGATCTCGCATCAATTCACCGACGGAATAGTGAGGAGAAAAGACACCCACATTGAATTGCAGGAAGACTTGCTTAACCTGCTGCCGTGGACGTTGAATCCTGGTAGGGAATGCGATGATGTAGAATTAGCTATCGCCCTCTCGCGAAGACCACATAATATCATCAGACTTTCGAGGCTATCGGTTCCGGGCTGAAGAAGCTCGATGTCACCCTCGAGGTTTGTGAGACGGAAAATTATGAATGGAATGGGTTGGAGAATACAATATGCTGACTGCACTTGGAGGTTCTTGTAGTCGGCTTTAAGTCGTGATATTGCGTGGATTTTGACTTCAGTAGAAGCTTAGCATCACGATCATAATCATTTTGGAATAGATAAATCGCAGAGAACAGCATCTTTATGGAATTCCCCAAATATAGTGTAGTGGAGCGTAGAATGGCTGTGGAGGAAGTGTGTAGAAGCGGGACAGTGGTGCATTGGAACGTAAGAAGTATTTCATAGCTGAAACGATACAAACTAATTTTGTTTGGCTCCTTTATGAGGATTTATTAAATAACGCACGTGAGTGAACGGCCGCCTTCCGCTGAGGTCTGACCTCTTTAAGATTTTTTCTCTGGAACTTTCGTCGGACAAACATCAACAGAGGATTCAACTTGACACAGCTGCTTAATCGTTCGATTTATTTTTCTGCAAGATGCTAGCTTAACGGTGGCCGACCGAACATGTTCATTGTCTTCTACTTGAAGACTCTCTATGACTGGACTCTCCATTTGCCACGGGGCATGAATCAGGGGGTGCCTTGGTTCCGAACTGGGGCGTCCGATTTTGCCAGGGGGCATTTTGCCAACAGAAAAACGGTTAAAAATCGTGTCAGAAACAAACACTGCAAAACGCTTTTGATGGAGAGAAAAGGCGTTTTTGAAGCAAATTTTGACAAAATTTGCGAAATTTTTGGCTTCATAACGGAATTTTAGTACAAATTTTGATCACATTTTTTGTACTTTGGACCGATTGAAAACTAAAAAATTTTCCCAGAGGCGGTGAACCGGGGGAGCCCAAAATTTTGCCAGGGGGCATGAACCGGGGGGAACCGAAAAATCCCAGGTCCCCCACCCCCCAATTTGGAGTGTCCAGTATGATCCCCATCAGCCAACGTGATCGGGGTAAATCTTCCTTTATCAAAACAACTGTTCCCAAACGTGGAACATGTCCGAAGAATTCCGCTCATTCATTTTTGGTGGCGGGCATTCGCGCAATGCAGCCAGGTACTCATTGCGCCATGTCTGCCAGAATTGGCTCAATAACTTCTGTCTTTTTGACCAATCAGTTAGCAGTCTTTCGTGAATCAAGGGTCTACCATCCATCCATCCATCCATTGCTATTCACCCCGTTGTTGGGGAACTCCAGCCTCGATATTGGGTCCTATGAATGTGGCACTAGAGCGGGCGGATGCACGCGCTCGACTTCTGGTGGCGGCTAATATTTGTTTTCGCCATGATTTTGCCACAAATTGGGCATGGAGCACGTGATGCGACATAAGTGTGTCGAGGGGCGGTCGGTTATTCTATGCCTGCGTTCCTTGGGGCCTCGAGTTGTGCCATCACCACTCCGTGATTCTTGGCGCATAATTTGACATGTCTGGCTAAGTTCGAGCGTGATTTGGTTTCGTGGGATATGAAGCATTGTCCTGCTGGTACTCCTCGGCATGCTTTCTCGTGATTCTTTCGTGCTGCTTCACAGTCTAGAATCGTTGTTTTGCAGACTCGGCATCTGAAGGATTTATTTTTGTTAGTTCGATGGATTCTTCGCTGATGTTGCTTCAGTTCCGCCCGAGTTTTGAAGCTTGTTCCGCAACCGTCCCAGTCGCAGATAGTAGTTTGATGGTCGGCTCGGATGAACTGGCTTCTTCGTGGCTGCGCTGTTTGGTCGCCTCGTCTCCAGGAACACATCTGCTTTTCCCATTTCTTCACTGTTTCCGTTCTTTTCGCTACAACTTTCTTCCATTCTTTTCTGTCCACCACCAGCTTCTCTACCTTATCTGGGTCGATGTTGCATTCCCTTAGCAGTCTTCGCCAGTAGTGTATCGTCGTCGGGCTCCCATCCCTTTTGCTCACGCCATACCACCGAAGTGTTACAGCCTTTGTCGTCCGTTCATTGGGCATTCGTAGTACATGCCCCAATCGTTCCAGGCTCCTTCGCTCTATCTTTTGTTGTACGCTGTCGACGCCCAGTTGGTGTCGTACACCAAACATATTCACTGACGATGCCTCCATTTGCATTAGTGCGGGGCCTTTCTTTTTGTTCATCCAGACGTATCGATACGCTTTGTCCATGAATTGTTGTAGCTTTTTCAATTCCCCTGCCCACCATGGTCTGACCGCGCTGTCAAACAGCAAACACGACTCTACACATGCTTCCACGATTCTTGCTTGCATCTTCTTTGACATCTTTGACTTTCGTAGTCGTTTTTTGACCGCAAACTAAGCTATTTCCGCTCTCGCGAGACGGTTGCTGCAGCCTTCTTTTCGTCCGATCCAACATCCTAACATCCTGACGCCCATGTCTTCAGGCCGACCAAATGTCAGGGATTCTTCTTTCCCGTCGTGGTATTTTTCTTCGAAATTCATCATTGAGAACTTAATCACCTCTTTACCGTTCGTTAACTCGTCCTGCATCCCCAGCAGGGGCTTATCGTCCGCAAATAGGGATTCCGTCACCGTGATCTTCCGCGCTGATGAGTTGTAGAATCCTGTGTTGCTCATCTGTGGCGGTAGCGAATTGCCGGGGATCCACTTCCATTCGATTCCCACCTTCTTTCCTGTTGCATTTGCTGCTTTCAGTCGGTCCTTTGCCGCTTGCCTCATTGCTTCAGCGTGGTAAATATTAGACACCTTCGCGTAGTCCTCGTTGCGGTGTCCATTGGTCGCTGCATCCTCCGCGGCCCAAAACCTTGTACCACGTGTCTTCATGGAAACCTTTCAAGACTCTGAGGCACTTTTCCTTCATTCCTTTCTTTTGTAGTAACTCCAATAAGATTGGCCGGTTCATTCGTGGGTAGGCTTTTGTTATGTCTAGGAGCGTGGCCATCGGTTTGTTGTTATCCAGAGGTCGTACCTTTTGCACTTCTTCGTTTATGCGAACGATGATTTGTGTTGAATCCGCCGTTGACCTCCCTCGCCGGAAACCGTTTTGGTTGTCAACTATCAGATTTGATTCTTCTGCCCAACATCGGATTCGTGTCGCCATTATTCGTGCTAGGATATGGCTGCACAAAGAAAGTAGGCATACGCCACGGTAGTTATTCATGTTGTTTCGATCCTCTTTCTTGAGCAAGGGGATGACCAAACCAGTTTTAGCAAGGTTGCTCCATTCGTATGATGGTTGTGTTACTATTTCTCGGATAATATGCAACACCAATCGTAGATTTTCGTCTCCGTTCAATAGGAAGCTCAGTTTCATCGCATCTTCACCAGCCGCTCCGTTCCGCATTTGTTTTATCTCTCGCGTGAATTCTTCATAGCTAATCGGGAGTTCAAGTTTTTCTGCTGCTTCCACACTTTCCACAGAAGCAATTCGTTGAATCCGTTGGAGAGTTTCTCTGAACCGTTTGTTGTTGATCTCGTGTCTCTCGGCTGACACCTGTTCGAAATGGCTCTTGAACTCGTTTGGGCTAAATGCATCCGATCTTGGCCTCTCATCCCGAGTTTTCTCAGATTTCTGTACACTGTTCTGCTGTCGCCTCGCCGTTCTGCGTTTGCAGTGTCTTCAATAATCCGGTTCCACCATTCAGTTTCAAGCCTTCTTAGCAGCCTCTTGTGGTTTTTCCGCGCTGTCTTTAGACTGTTTTGCCTCATCCTCCTGTCGTTGTAGCTGATCTGTGTCTTCCCCTCTTTCCATTGCCGTACGCCGTATGATTCCCAGCCGCTTCTTTGTTTTACAAGCTGCATCCGGGGTCTTTCTGCTTTCGTCGATTCCTCTTTCGTTTCCGATTTGCCATGGCGCCAGGCTCTGGCCTTTCGCACTTCCACAGACTTCTTCCGCTATTGCTGGTACATCCTCAGATACTCGTTCCATGATGGATGTGGGTTGTCTTGGAGCCATTCGTTGCATCTTCGCTCGAACATTTCCTTCCGTTCTCCGTCATTAAAGCGCTCATCAAGCACTCGTTTACGCTGTCGCTCCGTTGTCGTTCTGACTGTAGGCCGTTTTGTTGGTTGTAGTATGGCTAGTTTTGGTCGGTGGTCAGATAGCGCGTCTTCTTTCACTGTCCGGATATTGCGCCATAGTCGTGACCGTTGACTTTGTTTGCCCAGGAAGCCACCCAGTTCGTACCATTTTCTCATTGGACGACTGTACCACGTTCCCGTTCCCCTGTGTTGTAGAAAGTGATGCAATAGGCCATACCATTCGTGACACCATTCGAGCAGTTCTCTGCCTGCTTCGTTTGTGTCTTCAAACCGTAGGGTCCCGCGGCCGATTGATAATCTGGTCTCGATGTCCAGTTACCGATGCTACTGTTGAAGTCACCTCCCACTTCTAGCCATTCCTTCCGGCCATTTGACATTGCTAGCTGGTCTTCCAGCTGACTCCTGTATGCGTCGAATTCTTCTTGCCTCGTTCCTCGTATTGGCTGGTAACACGCCACGAAGCGGTATCGTTCGACAGTCACCGCCACTACTCGTTTTCCTATCCATCTGTTGTGGTCGCTGTTTCGCCACATGTCTGCCCACACTGCACGTAGCATGACCCCAACTTTCTTTGAGTGAACCAGAGCGAAGATTTCTTCCCCGTATTCTGTCCACAGGATACCATCGTCAATCTACGTTAAATCGGTTACTAGAGCAACGTCAACAGCTATGTCATTCGTATGTCGTAGGAGCTGCGTTATTCGGTGTATATTGCTTTCCCTTATGCTCAATGGCCGGCATCATTTCACAATTTGATTGTTGAGAGAATTTGCCAATAGCGATGCCCCCGAATTAAAGACACCGTAATCGGTGCCATGTGTCATGTCGTTGTCAAGCTGCGGTATGCAAGATTGATTCTGAAGCAAAAATAAGGCGGCAGCAGACAGGGCTAGCTAAGTTGTGGCAGTAGACCTGAGTCGTGGAGACGCCTTTTGAAACTGATCAAACTCGGCGCGGTGACAACCATGTCGGGCAATCGGTTCCAAAGTTTGATCACGCGATATGAGAAATTATCCCTGGCATAATTCCACCATGGAGTGAACTTGGTTTTTAAACGGTATCGGTGACCACGCGTTTGAACAGTCGGGTGTAGATCAAAAAATAAATGTACTGGTAGAGCGGTCAGATTGTGACATAGTTTGTAGACCATAATAAGATCGGCACGTATACGTCGCGTTTTGAGTGACTGTATTCCAAATCGGCGCAGACGTTCTTCGTAAGAAAGGTCACTAAATCCCGGAACCATGCGAGTTATCCTACGCTGAACTTTTTCGATGATTTCGATATCACGGTCGTAGTGCGGACACCACACAGTGCAACAATATTCGAGAATTGGCCTAACGAGAGTCTTGTTTAGTTTCCGAATAATAGGCACGGATTTGCTGTGAATTATTCTACTAATACAATTTACGACGCGCTCGGCGCGTCGGACTGCATCCGCGCAGTGAAATGAACACTTTAAATTATAGGCAACTAATACACCCAAATCTCGCACATACTCTTTAGAGTTTAAAGTCTGTCCTCCCATTTCATAATCGATACAGGGATTTGATCTGCCGAAATGAATCACTGCACATTTGTCGAGGTTAAAGTCCATAGACCAAAATTTCGACCACTCCCAAAGGGAATTTAAATCGGTCTGCATGTCCGTCGTAGCCACTAATGTAGAAACTGGAGTTTTCGGAATGCGTCGAAAAATTTTACAGTCGTCTGCAAGTTTTAAAATCCCACTAGAAACACAAGCGTCGATTTGATTAACGTAGTAAAGAAACAAGATAGGCCCCAATGAGCTACCTTTGGGTACGCCGCTAGGAACTGAATAATGGTTGGATCGGGCGTCACCGATAATAACAGATTGTGTACGGTTTGATAAAAAGTTACTAATCCAAAACAAAAGATTTCCACTGAGCCCATGAGCTTCTAGGATGGCAAGTAGTCAGAGATGTGGGACCCGATCAAAGGCCTTTTAGAAGTCAAGATAAAATCTATCGACCCAATCGTCGTTGTTTAAACAGTTTATTACCCAATCCATATAGGTGAGGAGCTGAAGTTCACAAGACAAACCAGGCAAAAAGCCAAATTGTGCCGCGTTTATTATATTATTTTCCACCCCAAATGTAGTTAGGTCTGCCGCTATAACGGACTCCATAACTTTTCCGATAACTGATGTGAGACTAATAGGGCGGAAATTTCCTGAATCGTGAAAAGCGCCGTTTTTATGCAGAGGGATGACGTTTGCCTGCTTCCACTCCGTCGGAACAAAGCCTTCCGATAAGCAAGCTGTAAAAAAAGACAACACCGGGTAAAGGATACTGCCGCACTCCTTGAGAACTACAGGCGGAACACCATCAGGACCGGGAGAAGAGAACCTTTTTGTTTTTCGAGCGGCAGCACGAACCTTTAAAGGTGTGAAGATGACCGAGGTTTTAGAAGCAAGTGTAACAGGGGTGGGAATTGGCAAGGGATGCTGTTCATGACGGTATACAGATGCAGAGAAACACGCTAATTCGTCGGCACACTCCTCATCGGTTGCTGTAAAGGAGCCATTTCCTCTACGTAAGGGTCCTACTCTGGGCTTTGACTTTGACATTTTGTTCACGTAAGACCAGAAAGATTTACAATCCGAATTTATATTATCTGCGAATTTCGCTTCAAAACGACATATCGAGCGACGAGATTCAGCTGAAGCTCTTTCAGATGCAATTTTGTATGACTCATAGTCTATTTGACTGCCCGAACGTTGGAATTTTCGAAGCTTCGTACGCTGGTTTCGAAGGGCACGAAAAGATTTCTCGTCGGCCCACGGAGGCTTCCAACTATTCAATGTAGGTTGATAGGGGACGAATGCTTGAATGCAATGATGAATGCTAGAGTTTATTACTTCCCACATAGCCTTAGCTGATCTCAAATGATTAAAATCATTTTTAATAGAACCGACAATGTGGAACGTAAGGAACGCCAATCTCTGATGGAGATAATGCAGGTTTGAAGTTTAGGCAACACACAAACTTTACCCCGAAGTGATCGCCATTCCCTAAGCCTGCTACAGGCTCAATTTCTGATACTATATTGGGTTCGTTGGAAAAAATTAAATCCAGGGTTTTGGAGCCGCGCGTAGAAAAGAATACAAATTGATGTAAACCACCATCATGGACTGCTTCCATGAAATCATCACAGTTTTGGGGCCACTGATAGTTTATCAGTCAACATTTTTGAAGTTAAAATCGCCCATCACTATTAAGTTATGATCGCCCAAAGTCGGCAATAAGCGTGAAGCGTTCCACAAGGAGGTGTTTTGCTCAACAGAGTTTGATTCGGCTCGGTAGATTATAACCAGGAGGAGATTTAGATTGAGAAGAAAAAATTCGGCAACAAGTCATTTCCTCATAACCAGACTGAATCATGGCGGATGGGTAGGCGACAGGGCATAAATGATTACGAACATAGAGGAGAACTCCACCACCCCTATGGCGGCTATCGCCACGAAACAATGTGTAACCCGGCATCGCGAGCAGTTCATCAGTGTCACCAGCTTGGCTCCACGACTCAGTTACCGCCACAACATCAGGAAGATTATTGTCACAGCACATAAAATAAATGAAGCTTATTCATTAAACTTCTAGCGTTTATAACTAGACATGTTAAATTGTTAGACGAAACAGTTTTTGAGGATTTGGAAGAGTTATTTGCCGTATTTCGTGAAATTTTTACGCTCTGGCAGTCTGACCTATTGAAGCACCGCCTAAAGGGACTAATTTACCGTGACGAATTGACATAGTTTTACCACCGGCATTTGCTGCGCGTAATGCAGCCGCCAAAGCTCGTTGCTTTTTCAGTTGCATGGCTGTTAAATCTGGTTTTATATAGACTTTCCTGTAATCATTCAGAAAATATAAACATTTAGTATTACGCAAAGCTTTGGATTTAGATTCAATTGAGTCAAGCCGAACCTTGATAGCACGTATCTTACCCGGTGCGACTGAACCCATGCGTTGTGAAGACACAATGGCTTCTTCGCTAACATTAACGGCAGCCATCAAACACTTGATGGCATTGCTTTCACTATCGGCTGAATTTGTTTCAGGAAGCCCAAAAATCATCATCAAATTCTGTTCCCTACGCTTTTGATCGTGAAATTCGGCGACAGCATTTTCAATTATAGAAGAAGTATTAAACTCGGTATCAGGTGAATCCCCTTTAGACTCACCTTCAACTGCAGAAACATTTGAGCTTGACAAAACCTTTGCTTCCAACTCTATAAAGTTTTTCTCGAGCATCGTGTATTTTTCGTTTAAGCTTGACATATTAGCTAATATGTTCTTCGCTGTGTCGTTACATACAGAACAAAACCACGTCACCTGAGTGTCCTTCTTCGAATGTTCGTTGAACAGCGCCTTCGACAGGCTTGTACAGTCCAGGTGAAAAGAGCGACGGCACAGTCCACAACAGACAGCGCTATCATTGTTATCCACCCGGATAGTATCGTTACAGTTTCCGCAAATTGGGTTTACTTCGTCGGCTAAGTTACTATTACGTCTAGTCATGGCAGTTAACGTAGCTCGACTAATATAATATTAAATCTGAATGCAATTGGGTTAAAACCAAACGCATTATTGATGCCCCTTGCACAGTTCCATGTTATGATCTTCGTTGGCCTCTTCTGTTGGTTTTCCCAGATTAGCCTCCTTCGATCCTGTTTTTGTCGGCGCCTTCTCTTTGATCTTTTCTCCCGTCTTCGCCCTTTGTCATTTAGTCTCTTTTCCGCCGACCATTTCTTTTGGGGTCTATCCCCCGTCGAGGTCCTGGATTTGGCTCTATGTTGTGCATCAGTTGCTGCCAAAAGAAAAGATCGTGAGCCCACTTTCGTATTCACACTCTGGAACCCATGCCCGAGGGCTTGGGACCGCCTGGAGATCGTTTAGAGACAGGGATTGGCCGGCTGCTTCCAAGCCCCGCTCTGTTCCTCGTGTCTCGGGTATACCATTACTGTATGGGACGTGGTCGTCATCTTCTATTGGAGGCAAGCCAACGCGATTGCGTTTGTGGAGGAAAAGTGCTGGAGTAAGAACATTATTGTCGACGTCATTGTCGATATGGACCAAAGGGTCTGAATTAATTTCCGACACCCCCGTGACCAACGTTTGAAGCTGAGAGACAACGCTTAACTATATATGAATTTTTGTTGGCCCCTGACAGCTTACGGTCAAGGCCGATGTATCGCTTGGAATAAGAACAATTCAGTTCTGGGGGTTCGGCAGCGACTTAAGTATAGTCTGTTTTATAAGGCTTATTACATCGGAATAGTATATCGTGCATTTTACTTCAGACACCTTTCTCCGTTTGGTTTGTGATGATTTTGGGTTATGGGATCATTGATGGTTGTATGACAAATATATTTATGTCATTATGTATGCAACGAGGACGAATCTATTAAGACATTGTAAAAATGAGTGGACTAGAGGGAAAACATGCCCTTAACGGGCAAGGAAAAAGAAGTCTCTGTGCACACCCTAAAATGATTCTTATACTACTACTCTATTAGAAAAATGCTATTTTTATTGTTTTACTGTTATAGTAGTGGTGAAGCAGAATTATTATTCCAGCTGCATTAACTCCAGCAGTATTGCAAAAATTTGTACTTTGTGTATCCTGGAAAAAGGTGTTTAAACATAATGCAATTACTAAAAATGATTTTGGTTTAGCCCATTGATGGAACCCTGCTGTGTAAGCGTCATGTGGCAAATTCTATTTGTACATAAATGTTTTTTAATCATGCATCCATTCGCTAAAATCATCCCTGGACTAGGCCAAAAAGTAAACTTTGTTGTTTCTTTTTTGTTACATTTAAATTTTTTCAAATGGTATATACATGGAACTAATAACACATTCTGTCTATAAAATAACCCTGGACTAGGTTAAGGAATCGCTTGTGAATTGCTTCAAGGGCATACTTAACTGGCCCGTCTACAGCCT
Source organism: Trileptium ribeirensis (assembly GCA_030248225.1). Lineage (NCBI taxonomy): Eukaryota > Metazoa > Nematoda > Enoplea > Enoplida > Thoracostomopsidae > Trileptium > Trileptium ribeirensis. The sequence continues at coordinate 29,762 of JASANE010019215.1, forward strand.
TCCGCTCAGTGGGAGAATAAATTTTGCCTAGAGATACTAAATATTTCCTTATTTGATGTTGTTTTACTGCCGTGCATGTATTTTAACGCTATAAAACATGTTTAACATTGGGAATAGTGCTAATGTTTAAAAAACATAAATTTTGTATTTAGTTGAACATGTGGGGTTTCGGGTGAGTGGAAACGGACATGGGGAAAATCGCACGAAGATAGGGGATTTGGAAACGGGGGTCCAAAGCACAAATTAATCGAAAGCATTTTTCCAGTTACCTGGCTGTGGTAACGATTTCAGCTTTACCGCTACTATTTATAATAATAAACCAATAAACATAGCATTTTTCCAATAGAGCATTATATATAAATCATTTTTCGTGTGTGTAACTGGGGTTTCTTTTGCGTTGCGGGTTAAGTTTTTCCTCTAGCAATGAATAATATGATGCATATATTAGCATACATTATATAGCTATTAATGAATAATATGTTGCATATATTATATAGCTATTAATAATGCAAACAATTTATAAATGAAATTTGTATGGATTATGCTAGAAACGTGTATAAATCTTGAGCCGGGTCAAATGGAATGCGGATGGACTGAGTGGCGTAACAAAAATATTTTCATACTGGGCCGCTGCATTGATGAAAATGGTATGATGCATATATATAGCTACTTATAATGCAAACAATTTATAAATGAAATTTGTATGGATTATGCTAGAAACGTGTATAAATCTTGAGCCGGGTCAAATGGAATGCGGATGGACTGAGTGGCTTAACAAAAATATTTTCATACTGGGCCGCTGCATTGATGAAAATGGTAAGCAGTTAAGTTAAGAGTACCATATTATACAGGATATAATGCGGATGAGCGGAGTGGCGTAACACAAAATATACATACTGACGTTTTCATTCATAAAGACCGTAAGCAATTTAGGTCTACCGTCTTTTACAATATACAGTATTCGCCACATTCGTTGTTAGCTCGGAAGACGCTCATGGGAAATAGAATTTTATTTTGAAATTTCATAGTTTTTGTTTTTTGTTCGCGCGTCCTTAACGCGAGTCAATTCTGGCGAAAACTGTAGAATGTGTTTGAACATTGCGGCGTAACAAAAATGTTTACATACGGAGCCATGCATTAATAAAACGGTTAACAACTTATTGTGCAATGATTTAACATATAGATAGAATTTTAATAGACTGGGGCGTAACAATATCTGCATACTGTTACTAAGTTGATGAATGTGTTAATAAGAGGCCTAAGTGTTTTTATCTGATTGTGAGGTAGAAACCGAAGGTTTTTTGTGTGGATGCCCGTGGAAGCAGCAATAAATTGAAAAAACTGTTGTAGAGTGTAAAATTTTGCAGGTTGGTAAACTCTAATTTTCCGAATAACTAGAGCGGCTTGGCTACAGCATTAAAAATATTATCATACACGTGTTCAGTTGTATGCATACGAGAGTGTATTTTAGGTGCGTGCAACATGAATGTTGCTTTGTCAAAATCATGTATATACTGAATTCTGCAAAATTTCACGCTCGCAGTTCTATCGCTAGTCCCAGTAGTAGTGTACGCAATCAGGGCAAATATAATTTGCGGTCTCGCAGATTTTCAAACCTTCCACTTTTTGCGCATTCATAAAATGACAACCTGAATCGTATCAGCTGTGTGTGCGATTAGTGAGTGTAAAAGTGTGCGATGAAAACACGCGATGTATATATGGTGGCGTTGTAGGTGAGCGCGGGCAAAGATATTGCTAATTTGTAAAATAGCTTCTAATTGTTGCTGCATCGAAAGTCTTGACCCCTGATATAGGGAATCGGTTATTATTCTTTGTTCGCGGTTATTATTTTAGCATGCATGCTGACGCTCCAAGGTCTCAGGTGGGGTAGCCGAGGTCGGTGGGAGAAGGCGTCTCAGGGGGTAGAGGCCCTCGGTTGCGGAGGCCCTCCAAGGAGGGTAACAGAGTTGACGGCTTACCACTTCCCCTTCCCAGGACCAATTTTCCCCGGTGTTACCCTCATATTTGCCAATTTTCTAACAATGTCTACCGATTTTTGCTAAAATACCCGCGCGCTTTGGGGTGTTGAGGGCGTGGTGCCTTCACAAAGAGGGGTAGACTAGGGCGCGTACGGGCGTAGATTACTTATGCTCTTACGCATTATTTTTACATCCAGTTCCGCAATGAAATTTGTTTTTCTAGATTTCGACACTGTACGAAAAATAGTACGATCTATGTTGCGGTTTTCGTACCGGACCGGCTTCGTTTGTGTTGGTTAGTGTACTTGCATTTCTAGTTTCTATGTGAGATGGCCGCTTAGTAAGCCGATATTGAAAGCGATTATTTGTTCTCTTTGTTGTCGTACAATGATTATAAATTGGTTGAAACTACCCTTAAAATTGATGAAAAATTAATGCAATCAAACTACGTACGTGATGTTCTGGATCTATCTGTTTTGAACTCAGCTCATCGTTCTACCTTAGTTCATGTTTTTCACAGACTAGGCATTTTTTAAATATAATTACTATTTCGAGTGCTAAAAACGTTGTTTTATAGACTGAGAATATTTGCACGACAGAGTCGGGAGCACACCAAAATACGGAAATATGTACAAATGCGAGATATATACGATATAAAAATAGTACAATCAATGTTGCGGTTTTCGTACCGGACCTGCTTCGTTTGTGTTGCTAAAATTCATGTTTTCCGAGATTAGATATTTTTGAAATATAATTATTTTTCCAGTGCTAAAACGCTGCTTTGTATACTGAGAATATTTCTACGACAGAGTCGAGAGCACACAAAAAATGGAAATAATATGTACAAATGCGTAATTTTGTTTTCTCAGTTTTAGCTTTCCCTCCATAATGGACATGCAAATCTGTATATATCTCTTGGAAGACTGTGGACACTCTAGTACATATATCGACTGTTTCAATTTACAGTCGAGCAAAGTATTATGTATCATGTAAATCATTGTATTTAATTATGTTATAGGGGAACCTAAATTTACAACAGATCAAGGCTGGGGCTGTATGATTCGTTGCGGTCAAATGCTGTTTGCGCACATCCTGACACAACGACACATTGGACGCAGTCAGTGAGAAATTAATAATTTTCGTTAGCGTGCTTTATTTTGTTTTTTTGAGCGAAGCGAAGCATTTTTGCTTTCGTCAGAGTAGCAAAATTGGCAACGTACGTCCATCCGTCGAACTCCTCTATAACTACTGGGCCGATTTAAAATTTTTTGTTTCATAGGCCTAATATCCGACTGTCAAAAGTTGCTTTAGCTAATTAGTAATTCACTAATTAGATATGCGAGTTAGCTTTTTTAGCATGTTCCAACTAAAATTGTTATTTTTCAATCAATTATTAGTAAATCTATTATTTTGGTGCATATAGTGCATCTCGCCTTGATGATTATGAATCTGGTGTTTTTACTATTCGAGGAAGTTAAAACATGCTAATTAGTTAGTTATTAGCTAATTATTATTTAATTATTAATTAGCGAATTTTTTGAAAATTTTCAAAGAGTTCAGAAATGAAATATGTTTTCCATGTCGCTGATCACGAATATGACATTCCAGAAGATCTAAAACATGGCCGTATATATATGCTAATTAGTTAATTAAATAATTAGTTTATTTTTTGCAAATATTAAAATCGCCTCTAAATTGCTAACTTTTTGCACTTGGGGGTTTTCGATGTCGCTTATCATGAATATGTGGCTTTTAAAGCTCTATGATTTTATCATGGGTTCTAATTATCTCATATTACTGATTAGTTATTTTGGTAGCTAGCTTTTTGTATGTTGGATTTGACATCAACTGTCTAAAACATGATACTTATTATAAATTGATTAGATATTTAGTTGAAATACTTGTATACACAAATAAAATACTTTGCCTATTGCTTCGTTCACTTTTTGTAATTTATTACGTTTACTAGTTTATTATATTGCACGAAATATATACGTATTTTGCATATGATTTCTAAAATGATTTGCCTAGGTGACTGCAAAATACAGTGTTGATGTTCGACACAGGAATATTTTAAAACTTAATCCATTGAACGGTTCCATATTAATTTTTTTGCCTTTTAAACCTTTTTCTGCATGAACTAAAATCTTACAACAAAACAAATATTTTTGCATGCTGTATGGGTACAGAGGATCAAATTAAATTATTTTAACATTAAAAATTGCAAACTGTTCTCGTGTTGAATATGACCTCACGCGTTTCTTTGACATTTTGGACCGATTTTGGTCATTATTTTACGATTTATGGACTTTCAGTGAATGTTTCTCGCAAGCCAGGAAAAATTGAAAAACCTGATATAAGAAGATTATAAACATTAAAAATTAAACATTTAAACATTAAAAATTGCAAACTGTTCTCGTGTTGAATATGACCTCACGCGTTTCTTTGACATTTTGGACCGATTTTGGTCATTATTTTACGATTTATGGACTTTCAGTGAATGTTTCTCGCAAGCCAGGAAAAATTGAAAAACCTGATATGAGAAGATTATCGTATTTGCCCGTAGAGTACGTTCAAAATTGACAGTCATTTTGCCAATTGAGAATTATATAGATACCAGTGGCGTAGATTTTATTTAAAATCTGAGGGGGTTGATAAGTTTTCGGAAAAAAATCAGAATGCTAGTGGTCTTCAGCTTATCGGAGCTTTACACTGGTAATAGGCTTATAGGTAATGGGGTGGGGTAGGGGCGGGCGGTGCGCCTGCATGTGACTATCCTTGCCCCACTCTGAGGGATGGCAGAGAATGAAGAGAATCGGCGATTGAGATATGGACCTTACAAATCTCGGTCAACTCTTCTAACATATATATTTAAGTATATATGTCGATATACAACGTACTTATATTAGGTGGGTTTAGTAAGCTATTAAGCTAGTTTATTTCTGAGAAAAAGTGCGGTCGCTTTGTGACAATCCGCATTCCGTTAAATACAAAGCAGTCTATAAGTGCCGAATCGAACCTAAAGCTGAGAACCCGCTTGTAAAAATTGTGGGGTGGGGGGTTAAACAAAATTTCCCAGTCGGCCGAAATCCCATTTGTTCAACTAAATCCAAAAGTTTTTATGTCTCAAAATTTATTTTTTTTGTACGCAAAATATGTTTTTAGTCATTAATTACTACTATTTCTAATGCTAAACGTCGTTTCATAGCTTGAAAATACATGTAGATGTAAAACTGCATCAAAATATGCAAATATTTAGTTTATGTATTCTCCCCATTTTCAAATTTGCCACGAAAATGAACATAGGGACCCCAGTTCCGACCCACAGTTTTCGGAGAGGTCCAGACAGGCCAGCAGAATACCTCACATTTACCGCTTTGTGGTCGAATCAAGCTATTTAGGCCTAGTTATACAATAAGCCTAGTCGTGTTTCTGGGAAAGGAGGGGGCGGTAAAATTCTATTTTTTGTATTTGTCTGACCAAAGTGCGATTTAGGTCCGGTAAAACGCAAAATTAATCAAATCAGCCACTCTAGTGACTTTGTGAGCCCCATCTCCGCTGCCTAGTTACCTTTGTATGCCCCTAAAATTGGGCTATTCGTGTTTCTAGGAGCTCAAAAATTTGATTTTTCACATCTGGCTCGCCGAAACTACAATTGATTTGGGTACTCTGTTGCTTTTGTGAAAATCTGTGTAAATTGTTTGGAAGGCGTTTTCTGTTGTATATTTCGCTCACGAAAAATGACAAAAACAAGTTACAAGAAATTCTCATAATGGGAATTAGAAAAAGCAATCCCTGTGAAAGCTTGTTGAATTTTTATAAGTTTGTTATGAAATGAAAAAATGCTTTCTCAGTCATAACTATGCCCTTCGTTATTTCACTCACTAAAATATCGAAAACAAGCAAAACACTAAACCCCTTATGGTTTATTCGAAGACGCCGTGAAATTTATGTACTAAAAGAACCTGTCTCTCTGTGAGCTCGTCTGAGAAGTCAACATTATATGTCTACAATTTTGCCACGGGAATCTTCAAACGCAGGAGATTCTACGGTAAAGGTACCTGGGATTATAACGCAGACAATATTGCATTATGAGTGTGGAATGTGTAATTAGACTAATACAACTTTCAGTTATCAGCTCAATCGGTGTTAATGAAATCGCATTAGTCGTTATGATTATTATAAATAATGTCCCGTATCACGTTTCTGAGGCAGTAGTTTTGATTTTTAGGTGACATCTGAAGTAACGCTGTGTTCGTCAATTTAAAAATAAGCATAAATAAGTAAAAGAACCAAAATGCGAAATTTCACCAATGTAGTAAGATATTACCTCGAACGAATCGCTTCAACCTAGAAATAATTCATGTTCTGCTGAAACGTATTATATAAGAAATATTAAACGTGAACACAATTAAAGCGGCTATAACTGTATGTATTTTTGAAGTCTACTTTGTATTGAAAAGTTTATGCAATCTATTGTAGTATGTACTTTAATATTGATTCCTGCCTTTATTTCATACTCTTGTGTAACCTATTTTACCTACGTTACGGATTGATGAGCCCCTTATTAATTGTCTTATCGGCATTTGAAAAGAAATTTTATTCACATTTTGTGGACACACTTGATATTACAACTGCAACTGTGCACTCGGACTCACTTACGGAGGGATGTATCAAACGCTTGTTTTTGTTTATTTTAGCGACTGAATGAAAATTCAGCTCATGCGTACAGAGATTTAATGGGCCATCTTGTTTTTCATATATTAGTTAATAAAAAAGCTTTATTTTTATATAGTGAACGAAAACATTGAACAGTAAGTCGGAAGTTGGTTTATCGCCTTACCTTTTTTCGATATTCCAGTGAGTGAACTAACGAAGGGCATTGTTATAACTGAAAAACATTTTCCAGTTTATAACAAACTAATAAAAATTCGGCAAGGGCGCGATCCTGGAGTTCCTTTTTCCAATTGCTGTTTTGGGAATTTGTTTCTAATTTGTACGGTAATGTACTCAAAATATTTTCTTTTGTAACAACGCAATATCACCTTAGTTATGTATAAGCATTGAAGTAATATGGCAAATTATACTTGAATATAGAGATGGGAATAAATTACGCATTCATTCCATATAAATAATTGCTTAGGGCAACTTAGCGTTTTTTGTTTTGTTTTCAAGCCTAAGGAATCTATACTTTCACAAATCTTGTATTATCTTATAAGACTATAATATGGTTTGCATTTTAATATATACTTTATTTGATTAAATAAAATACATTTTGACTGTATAGGTAGACGAATAAGCGAAAAAATAAATATTTGTGCGAATTGGTTCCTTGCCAAATTGTACTGATATTGTAATAAACCAGTATATATTAACATATCTATATATACCGTTAATCTTTGTTTGAGAACAACTTTATTGATTATTGCAGGAATGCTCCAAGAATCAGATTACAAAAAACCCAATTATCGTCACATACTGGAGTTGTTCCAAGATAATCCCTCATGCCTATATTCGTTGCACAATATAGGTTTGTTTTATTTATTTAATATATTTTGATCGTTTTGTAGCATTAGAAAGTTTTAATCGTTTGATGAGACAGAGGTTCTTAGATAAATTAGCCGCTTTCACAGATAAGTATCTACAGTGGAAATCTTCATTCAACCTAGCTTCTCGAAAATTTAGACCACTCGGATTTTAACTAAAATACATATATTCATAAGCGATAGCTACAATGCATGAACGAAACAGGTCATGCTGCGTAAAATTATTAATGCCAAGTTAAGCTCATACCTAACCTTAATGTAATAGGCACCGCTATCAAGATGTGATCAAAAGAATCATTTGGCCAGCTATATAAATAACCTTTAGACATAGGTAGGTCAAATCATCCCTGTCAATTTTTCTTCATTCATGGTTTGTATTTTTTCAAAGGCTGTTTAAATTTTTCTAATCGGTTTAACCATCAGTTCTATCTGATTTCCCAATTGTTCACATGTTGAGAGCATGTACAAAAACGTGTACGCATATAGATTAATTTTTATTCGGTTTTCGTTCGTGAATTAAACTGAGTATATGAGATTGCTGTTCCATTATTTTTGGTTCGTCAGCTATATAACCATACGCTACGTTTCAGCTATATGCGAATCGTGGAACGGGAAGGCTGTTGGCGAATGGCTTGGTCCTAATTCTGTTGCTCACGCCTTGAGGTTTGTTTATACCAGACTGTGTCATTGAGTCGTTAAAATATTTCTGCACCCTTTATTATGTGGGCGCTAAAGGTTTTGCTAACTACAAATGGAAAGTCGAAATTGTCCGCCAGCTGTATATGAAGCTTAACTTTAAATGCCGATAGATTGTAACTTTGAAGTGGTTTGCCATGCCCTAACCTATCACATTTAAACTACAGCTAACTTGATGAAAGCAACATGACACATTCACTATTCGGTTTTTTGTATTGACAATGGTTCAAAAAGCATATTCACGTAAGTTTGTAGGATTAATATAGAATGAATTGTATAAGGGACTTGTTTCATCGCCAAGAAAGTGAATTTTTATTGTCTTCGGGACCCCAGGTGCCCATTTAAAACCCCATGTAAATGCAACACTACTGTACAGGTGAGTTCAATAGCAACGCAATGTACATAGCTATATAGAGATTTGCTTTCGAACAAAATGAGCTCAACCGCGGCCGCTTCGCCTCGGCCGTTAAGGAGATATGACCAGTTTAGGTGTCTGCGAAATCTTAAGGGCCCATTTGAAAACCTATTTTAACCTAACAATGCGCTCCACATAGCTTTGTAGAACATCTGAACAAGATGATCCCAACTGCGGCCAGATTACACCCGTAGTTATCGAGATATGAGCCATAATGTCATCTAGTGGGACCCGTAGGGACTCTACAGTTAACTTTTCGGAAATCCTTTCGGGGAAGGAGTGGTAATCGGTTTGCTTCAAACTAAAGCGAACAAAAAATAGAGATATCAAGCTTTCGAATGAGCTATAGTGCGTTGTTCACGTTAATACGTTTGTAGCTGTTGCACGCTGTAGGCAGTATGGTCGCCACGAATACACACAAATATTTTTGAGTGCAGTAGAAACGTAAAACGTACACGGTGTGCATTGAGATTCACAGTAGCTACCGCAAATGTAACAACAGGAACCGTTGCGCGCGGCCAAGCACTTGTACTGTACATTGCGTTCGCACCGTGCATTTGATCCAACGTCTGCTTTCGCACGTGCAATGAAAATAGCTATTTCCGTTTACGAGTTCAGTGGCTTTAATCATTGGTCGGCAATGGTCAGTACAATTTTAAGCTTTAAAGACAACAATTTGTACCAAAGTACATGTCTGTGAATGGCCAATGCTCTCTTCTGTGTAATTTGCTAGTTATATTTGCACCATTTGCAAAAGTGGTTGGAACCTAGTCGAGTGCTCAATGAAATAGCTCAATACTAGCCAGCCGAGTCAGCTAGGTCGAGTAGCTCAATACCTGTCAATGAATGGGACAGTGATATTACTGTCATTGTTGATCGTGAACCAGCAGATAATGCGGAACCTATTGTCGATGTGGCGCATCTGGCTGTATCGGCAGTCGAAACTTGAACAACTCTATGTGGAGGGTATGTATGCGTAGACACTGCCGCAGAATCCGCTGGTAGTTGGAGGTCCGGATGTTAGAGTAAAATTGACGAATGTTTACTCATCGAAGGAACAATTAGGTTCGGTTGTTCACAATTTGGGGGCTAATATTGCGTGAGACAAAAATGGTTTGATTATTTAGACCGAGGTGTCACCACACTTATGCCGATTATGGCAGCGGATACGTCGTGATGAGACTGTTATATCGAACCAGTGTTTGGTATTATAACAACGTTATGGCACTTAGGAACTACCAACATTACGCAATCAATTATTTACTTTAGTCTGACGATTGATTAGGCGGTGCCAACTCCCAGGGTATTGAATCAGCATAGCAGAATGTTAATATGATAAACACGAAACATTGCATTCATATAGTATTGCTGGATTCATATCTTTTGGAATTTATGTGGCGGCTCCTTTAGAGCAGATTAAGACAGTGTTCATCTATAAACTTACCGACTGTCCTGCCTTGTGTTTACCGCCTATAGGGCGCTGGGTAATCGGTTATTTTACGTTAAGACTACCAGGGTTTGTAAATTTTGTTCAAAGTGTCGTTTCATTTTTGCATGTTCTTTCTACTGCGGCAGTAACATTTGTCGTAAAGCCGAAAACTATTATGAAGCATACCCGCTCATAATGTTTAAATGTTCAATTCTCCGTATGTATAATCAAAAATAATGGTCATTTATAAAATTCGTTCCATACTTCTTCGTGGTGAAATAAATTATGTTCGATTTTTGTGCGATGTTCGTTAGTTCGGCGCAGCACTCATTTGTGGCGAGTACTGTAACTAGTCGCATGAACTGCTAACAACGTTGCAACACTGAATTTTATGTACTCTGATTAGAATGAAATGGTTTTACGATCAGCAATCTCCATCTCTATTTTTTCAGCTTGGCTGATTCACTGTTTTGCGGCACGCAAAGCCACCTACCATTGTAGTTTTTGCAAATGTATTCTTCTTGATAGGTATCATTTTTTAGTCCGTTGCTATGTAATATAAAAAAAGTTCTGTCGTGTGAAATTAATATATTTCTCGAGCAAAAGTATCAAATCGAAATGTTCACCCATGTAAGTGATATGTTGTTATAGGCTAAAATATGTTAATTAACCGTGTAATTCGACAGAAATAGTGTCATTCTCTGAAATTCTAAAGTTCTAAAATTAATTTTAAACCGTAGTCAGATACGACTAAAGCTTTATTACTGTTTATGTGTAAGTTGCTAATGTTGATACCACATTATTGTGTCTTTAACATATGTTGGATAAATATTTTGAGGTTATGTGATACATTGGTTTACCATATTCCGAAGTGTTGATAACAATGATATAGGGCTTAACGAAGCCATTGTCACTGCCAGGACTTTTGTACATGATAACTGTATTGGGATTTTATTTCACATATTATCGTAATGCATTAGAAAGCTACAGTACTCGTCACACTTGACTACTTCGTTCATTTTCCCACGAGTATGTTACGAGCGAATAACGAGTAATCAGCGGTCAGTTGTGGCGAGAACTGTATCGTAAAGAATGTTAGATTTGGGATTTTCACTAGCTGTCTAAACAAATTGAAGTAAGGCTATTGTTGTATATAATAACGCTTTTGCTACACATATCAAATGTGTGATTTAAAATTGTTAAATTATTATCGTTTTCACTAACAGTTTTCGATGTTTTTATCGGTGGTTATTAAATGTAGATTTTGGTACTTAATTCATTTTAGAAAACTTACGGAATATAATCGATGGTCAAACGTTCGTGTACACGTGGCGATGGATAATACCGTCGTGCGCGAAACTGTTATAAACGATTGTTTTTCCCTGGAGCTCAGTTACCCTGACGAATCCAATAAAGCGATGTGTTTCCGATTATCTGATTTATCGTTTCCCATGGTCGAAGACGATGAGATCGATAGGGTGTTGTTTTCGAAGCCTGCTCTGTTACTAATTATACCTGTGCGGCTTGGTCTTGTATCGCTTAACACGGCTTATATACAGTCGTTAATCGTAAGTACAATACAGTACTCGCCACGATTAACCGATGCTCGCTCGCAATTAGCTCGTGGGGAAACTGAAATTTTATTTTGTAAATATATTTGTGTTTTGTTCGCTCGTTTCTCTCGCTCATAAAACGACAATCAATTGTGGCGAGTACTGTATGTAATTTTAATGTTTCGTTGTTGAAACCATTATTTTAGTACTATCGGTTTTGTTGACACTGATCAATTGACAGTATCTTGGTTGCGCATTTTCTTGCATGGCAAGGTGACGCTGCGCGTGGTGTCATTTCATGCCACGTGGATGTGATCAATGATGTGTTCATTGACCCTAAACTCAATGACACTCCATGAAAACGCTTTAAATATGAACTCTGGAGTCAAGATAATCATATTATTGTATTGAGCGTTCAGAAAAACCTGTAGGCCATTCTTGATACCCTGCACGCAATACATAACCAAACAAATGAAAATAGACTACATTTCGAAAATCGGGCTCGTCGACCGTAAAACCCTCGAAACCCCATGAAAAGGTACATTATAATATGGTCAAGGTAGACTCTAGATCCATCGTATTTAGCGTACTTGATGAATTAATGGACACTCATTGTAAAGTAAACCCAAGCAATAACATACCGAAAATTGGAAAAATTGCTATTTTTGGAAAAGGGTCGATGTCTGCATAGTTGTAGGTCTCGAGGAGCAGATTCATGTGGTAGTCTCTTTTCATTCGAAGTATGTGTCGCGAGATATAGGCTGCGAAACACTGGTACCATTATGGCCAGATTTGGCAAAGAAACCTTAAAACCAGTTTTTTGCCATTTTGATCTGAAAATGGCGTCGGAGCTGTTCCCATTCAACAACATGGTGCATATCGAATAAAAATTTTAGCGAAATACATCCAGTCGAAGATGAGTTATGAGTGACAGAAACAGACAATAAGATTTTCACGATTTTTATCGCTCGCTTCGCTTCCGATTCAACAATTCGACAATAATAATTGTTCAACTTGTTGGCGAAATTTTTCTTTGACATGTTTTGGTTGTGGTGCTGTAACAAAGAACGTTTAGAAGTGCATAAAATGCATTTGCGAGCTTGAGAGCATACGGTCGTGCGCGTTAGTTTGCTTGAATAAAGCGCACGCTGCGTGGGTGTGCGTTTAAACAAAGTTGCATACGTTTACGTCTGAAAATCATGGCTAGACGGTTTTCGGCCCGATATATTGCACGGCGTCTAACCTCAGGGATATACCATACAAAGTTCTGTCACGAATGCATTTGTTGGTAAAGGATGTTACTTTGTATAGAAAGCATATTTGCTGTGACTACGTTTTTTCGTACGCATGTATGAGCGTACCGATTGCTATCTACAATTAGTAAGTAGCAGCTTCGGCACAGCAGACCGAACAGTGATTCGTCGTTATAAGTTAACATAATAAATTGTTTAGTTTTGGCGCTTAGCCCACTATATCATACATGTTTCAAGTGATACAGAGCCATGCTGTTTTTCAAAACACTAGAGTCCTACAATACACTAGTTATTGATAGACGGAAAAAGCGAATTGTTTGCGAATAGTAATTAAATATTCCTTGGTTTTTCGAGAAAAATTTCCTCTGATTTCTATGCGTAACTACAGTTTTTAGTGTAAAAGAATAAGTTATGAACACCAATATATTTTACACTGGCGCTAAAAATGTGAAGCATTATTGGCGGATGTGTTGTATATTGAATTGGTATAGTATATATTGTTGTTTGCAATATTGTAGAAGTTCTTCCGTTTCAAACAGTGCGCCGGGATTCTTGGTGGACATCCTCAACACGCTCTTTATTTCATAGGAACAGTTGGTAAGTAATACACATATTCAGTACGGAATTGCGGAAATGAATATTGCCTTTTGACAGTGCAAACATCCAGCGAACAGTAATAAGGCATGTTTGTACTAGTGCACGAATATCGGTTAAGCATCGATTTGTTGTAGTGGATTGTAAATGCGTATTACAATGTGGCTGTGCTCTACAAATCTTCTTCAATTTCCTCATATAGTGAAATCCGCAAATCACAAAATTCAAGAAAAAAATCTCTCGCCCTCAATCCTTCTGAAATTTTGTCAAAGATTAACTAAAAATTATAATTATAGTACATAATAATATTGAATATAATATAATCAGAATGTAGTGAAAAACGTAGTTGAGATTGTGTGTTGCAGAGGTGAAATCTTTTGAATTCCGTCTATGTGTGTGTGATCTCCCATAACTCGGTAGCGACTTAACCGATTTTCATGAACTTGGGCTCATTCGAACGGGCATATTTGATTTGCCGTTTACATCCCCGAGCGTTTTTTGAGTGTCAAAATGTTTGTTTTTGCCCCGTTTTACCCCATTTTAGTACACTTCACGGAAGCAAGGTTATTTTTATCGTAACTTTCGATTTTTTATCTGGTTGGTTTTATTTAATAGTAAAATGATAAATTCTGTTGTCTGTTTTTTGTTTTTCGATTAAGTCTCCGGTTCTGGATTTATGGGGTTGTCTGTTGTCTAATCATGAAATTGTGTTGGAACTGGAACTGCTATTTGGTTATGCTGGAACTTGATCATCGTGTATATAATGGTTAGACCACAGACGAAGCAAAGCATATGGACAATTTTAAGGGAAATTTTTAAACCCCAATTCCGGTTCCAGTATGGTTTTTGCCTTTTGTGGATCCGAAACTGGAATTCCAGTTATGCGTAGTCCACATTAAGATGCGTGCACGCATTGCACACGGTTACGCAAGAACTTCACTGCTCATTACACCGCAGTTGTCGTTACATCGTAACGACGACATTATCGGTCGGTACAAGCTTCGTGCAGCAACATAAATCTTCGAACAAAGCCTATAGCGAGCCCTACGGTTTATGTTACATAGCTTGTAACAACAATGTTTGAAGTTGCACGCCGTCTGTAATGTCAACACATGTTGCCTCACGACGGCGTAATGATGAAGTATATTTTTCAGCAACAAAATGTAACTGAAGCTGTGGTCGCAGCACGCCAGGTTTGTTATGTAAACGGAAAGTTGTGAAAGTTGGTGTAAGTGATCAGTTGAATTAATGCACAATTGTTCCTGAATTAGCACAGCTACAAGCAAAACATAAGCATAGCAGGCATGCAGTCTGCACTTGAACTGGGGAGTTTGACAGTGACTCAAGAGAGTCAGTCGGACGCGCAGGTTAGTAGGTGTAAATTTATGCGCACGATACATACCTTCCTTTCAGTGCATTACACGACAAAACAACAATATTCAACGATATCGCATTACACTGAAGTTTATTCTTGCATAACTGTCAAGTGTGATGTAACTCCAGCCCAACACTCTCTGTCCTAGCCGATGTCCTTTTAATTTCGGTAATTACTGATTAAAATTGTTTCTAAATAGATTTCCACATACTGTCACATTCGAAATGATATTTATTCGACTCATGCTAAGCAAGCGGTTTTACAATTACAGTATTACTGGCCTGAGGGCGCGGGCCCATTGAAAACCACGTTTTGACACAAATACTACATTTTAAAAGTTCCGCGTAGCAAAGTATATACTTTTATAGAGACATATTTGCTGAACAAAATGAGCCTAGTTTACACAGATGTCGAGTTTCAATAAGTAACATGAATTTTGGGCGTCGTCGTGACCTGACCTGCGTGCTTTTGGCCCGCTTTTTTGCAGGAGCATGTTGGAGTTGCGCTACCGCCCTAAGTGGAAATTTATATCTTTTAAATAAGCTATCGCGCGAATCAATCCGCTCAGCCAAAGTTGAGTTATGCTTGTCACCCTAACAACCCAATAACGCACATTGTCAAATTTCACCAATATCCTTAACAAAGACCCGGTAAAGAGCCCCCACACTTTTTCCTCTCTATAGCCAGATACATTAGTTCTTCGTGAGAACAACTCTTTATCGAAATTCGGATGCTTGGAACACAAATCGTCAGTAGCATCGTTTTTGAACACTAGTTCACCGTTACCGATGAGCTCTGGAAAAGCAATCGTGAAAAACTGTTATTTGATAACATTTTATTAATATGTTTGTCAAAATATGTAACACTCTAAACAGTACTCGGAAAGCACTGTTACGCACGATCGTAAGTTATACAAATGATGTTAGGTTAAAAATTATAAAGAGCCCAAAACTTTAACGAGCAACAGTCATTTCTGTTATTTCTACCGAAGGAAGCGTATTTTATTCACTATTCTGGCCTGTGCACAGCGCTGCGAAAAGTGGGGGTTGATTCTCGGGGGAAATTTTGAAGCGGGATAAATACATTTGCTTAAAACACTATATATTTCCGTATTTGCATGTAGTTTTCCTTCTGTATAAGTATTTTCAAGCTATAACTACGTTTTAGCAACAGAAATAGTGGTAAATATGGTAAACAAAAACACAAATTTAGGCAATTAAGACCTTATTGAATTTAGCTGAAAATGGGGGGGCTGGTTCGGCCAAGAGGACTGTGGACATGGCTGAATATCTCACGACTATATGGAGATTTGAAAAGTGTCGGGTCGCCTCCATTGCGGACAGGCCAGCTATTATCGCCACGTTAATCAATTATAATCAAAGGATCTAGGGTCCAACCAGATTACACTAACCCCTCTTGCTGTCATTCATTCATAATCAATTCTATGTCTAGACAAGCTCCTTTTAGGTGAAAAATTCATATACCTTGATCCACATTATGTCCACCCTGCTATAGATCTTGAAAAGAGTTTTGACGACTCAACATTTCATGCAGACATCGTCGACACGATGGAAATGTCACAAGCTGATCCTTCTATGGCTTTGGTAGGTTGAAAGATTTTAGAAATTTGAAACAGAAATGCATTTTAACTTGATTTCATTAGTTGCTGTGTTTACCTGAATTGATCGCCGCTTGGTGGCTCGAAGAAACGATAAAATTGGCTAATATTTAAGCCATAATATGGGTATAAACTTACAGTACGCTCCAGAGATTACTGTCACATTTTGGATAGTTCGATAGTTCGAAACAAATAAAATTAATAAACTCAGTTTTAGAACAAATTTCATTCGAGCGAGTTTCGGGCGATCGACAGTCATTTTTGGCAACTATACTGTAGGTTGAACATTATGGTTAGGGTGTGATGCTAGATGTCTCTGCAATCAGAGAAACAGGTAAATCTCCGAAAAATCTCACTGATATCCTAACACATGTTTTTAAGATGGAAGCAATGTGTACTGCTCGTAAAGTTGTTTCAGACTGTATTATTAATTATATTTATGTTATTCATGTGCATTTGAAAGAATGGCGTTTTTAGAGCAGTCTAGTACAGGATGTAAGATAATTTGTGAGTACATGATTACTTTAAGTTTCTGTTTTAGTACAGATTGCTTTCAATCTGATATCTTTACTCGCAGCATTTCACTTACATAATATTAGAATTTGTTTGGAGTTTGATACCGAAATACTGTGCTTAAGTTGAATTTCTTCAGTATGGATGATTCAAAATCTTATAACAGCATAGTGTAACGTAGTGGAGATTGTGTATTGCTGAGGTCAAATTTTTAAATTGCGTCTGTGTGTGTGATCCACCATAACTCGGGAACGAATTAACCGATTTTCATGATATTGGGTTCATTCGAACCGACATAGTCGATTTACCGTGTACATCCCGAGCTTTTTTGATTTGAGGTCTTGTTCCGGAGTCAGAGGTAAAAATGAGGAGTTTTTTTACCACATTTAGTACACTTCACAGAAGCAAGGTTATTTTTGTTTTAACTTTCCAATTTATTTCTCTTTTTGGTTTTATTTCATAGTAAAGTGATAAATGCCGATGCCTCTTTTTTGTTTTTCGATTAATTTTCCGGTTATGGAGTTAGGGGGTTTGAGGTACGGCACCCTTCTAGTGGTTCGTGTACCCAAAATTGGAAAATTTATTCTAACGTTCTGGGCAGCTGAAAAGTGTCCGTTGAGGGTATTAGGCATGGGGAAACTCATAGCCCGTGTTGGTGTCGCTCCGTGACCCATGGTTTCATGGATACGGGGGCATGGCGCTCACATGGTTTGGGATCAGACGTCAAAATGAGGGTTAATAATATTATCGCTTGTTTGTGTTTAATATATTGAACGTTATTTTGAAATCAGTTAGCTACGCATGCTACCAAGGTTTGTTGAGTATATATGGGCATAGGGTGTGCCTGCCCCACTAGGTTCTCTCAATTTTGTTGGCTCAGCACTTTTAAGTGCCTAGATACCAATGCGTGACAATGTCAGAGGGTCGGGAAATATAAAGAAACACATAATCGAAAAAGAACAACATAATCTTGCTATTTGGAGTGGGAAAATTAATCTTGAATTAACGGTTTGTGGCAGAGAATTTTTTTTGAACCTGTAAATATTATAAAATACGATTAATATATTACGTCATTATTTAACGTCACTAAGAGCACTGGGAGACCCTGTTATATTTGAAGGCGTTTTTCGGTTTTCCGCTGTTACGACTTTTTATGTTGTATTATAATAATAATTTGAATAGATTTTTCTGCTGGAAATGGAGTACCACAAATAACCCAAAGGTGTCGCTGAACTTAGGAAGTCGCTCCTTCCTGTGTTGAACTTTTAGAACATTGAGGTTCAGTTAATATAGGGATTGATTATTCTCCCTTTTTAAAGTTGTTTTTTCCTAAAATTTTACTTTATTTTATTTTGTTTCCGATATATACGTATATTATGTTGACAGTTTTATGGTACAAATCAGAACAAAGTGCAATCTGGATTTGGGTAATGGAACCTCTTGGGACACCCGTGAATGAAGTTAAGTTACGTACTGTTTATAAAAATGGATGCTATCTATCTGTTTTAGGCATTTTTCTGCGAAAAGCAATCAGAATTTGATACACTCTGTGACACTTTACGCTGTGTAAGCAATCTTTTCTTTTTAATTCTTAGCATCAGTGGTTTTAAAACATTAATTACCGGATTGCTATTTGTCTTACTGGCTTAAAAATAACTATCGTGATCGATTGCTCTTGGTCTGAATTGTATTATCATCGGGACGGTTGCAGTTTCTGTGGGCACTTAATCCGAGCAGGTCCTACAGTCACGGACAACAATAATAATAATAGCAAACAAACGAGGACGTAATGCGAACGAGCGTAAACGAAAACAAAGTTTAGAAGGTTTGTTTGCAAGCGAACATTTTCGCCTGGCGTATCCAGCCTACAAAACTTATACCTCAAGCCATAACATTATCCTTATGGTGTCTCCAAATTCGGAACTATTAATATATTTGAATCGACAGTACCTTGGTTAGGATTCTCCGGCACATCCCAGTTCGTCTAGGAGTCTCTCCATATGAAATGAAGGACTGTAAATCGACGGTGTAAAGGATAAACATTTTAACTGGCAATTTTATTCAAAATAACATAAGTGCATGTGGTTGATCACAAACATTTTATACATGTTGTGGCAAAAATTGGCAACATTCCGATTACTAATTACGGTTATACTATCGAAAAACGAAACATCGCAACAGCGATTAGGTCAGTTGTAAATATTGTAAAAACAAAACATAGTATCTCTCAGGTACAATATTTTTGCTGTTTACGTTTGGGCTTCTAACGGTGATACATATTTAGGCAAAATATCGTAAAACGTAGTTGCGATGTTTTGTCGTTTAAATACTTCCCGGCACTAATAATGCTGGTGTATCCAATCGTAACCGCAGAGCCGAGTTAAATTCGGATTAGGCCCATGATCCAGCACCGTGTAGTTCATTATCATAATGACATTATCATAATCACATTGTGTCCAACTTGAAGAGTTTTTGAATTCCTACATGTGACTCAAAGTATATAATACAATTTAAAGTATTTGACAGTTCTGATGAAGAAGTATTTTTAATGTAATAATCTAATATTACTTAGAATTACTGTTTCAGTTATGTTTAATTTACAGTATTAAGTACATCATAGTACAGCTAATAATTTCGGTGACTTGTAGAAAACGTGAAATAAGTGCAATTTTACGACTGAGTACAGTTATCGATTAAGGGAAAAATTTAGGGGTTTTCTGGTCAAAATAGGAAAAATTAATTAAGTCAAAGAGGAAAATTAAAATTCGCTAATTATTAGCTGAACGGAGAATGTCTTAGCTGGAGATAGCAAAAAAGACAGTAACATACTCTTGGAAACGCATATTTTTTTTCATCGGTAACTGACGTGGTTTATGGCTTGGTACATAATAGGTTGTTTTTAAATGTATGTTTCGAAATCCCTGCGGCTGCCTGCTCGACCAGTGACAATCATTCGTGATTAGCTGTAGGTACATAACGGTAAAATCGCTACAGTAAACTGTAAAATTTGTCTTTTTAAGCGGTGCGCTGGCGTAATATCTTTCTATAGTTTTCAGTGGTACGGTATGCACCAATAAACAGCTAAATATACAGTACTCGCCAGAAATGATTGTCGCCTTTCGAGCGAGCAGCCAGAAACGGTCATTTCCTGCGAGTGCTGTAATTTCATTATAAATTTTGATAGTATTATTACCAATAATACTTGTAATGCTTATTTCTGGGGAAATGATGGTACTATTATATTTTGTGCTCAATAATTTTACATTGTTTTAGCGATTTTAGGAGCTTCTTGTCGGCAAGAATCCCTTGTTTGAAATTGTGGATTATCCTGAAAGTTTTGCGCCTTTGAGTAAGTCCTTGAATAGACAATAAAATAATTACGTTAATAATTATTTATAATTATATCAAAACTGATTGAATTTTACACTGTGGCGCTAACGTGTGCTTTTATCAAAATATGTTTATCATTGTACATTATGGGTGCCGAACTATGATTTCATGGCTTATGCCATTGTAAATATGGTGATACTAGTGGAAGAAAACACCACACTCTTGATGCTCTGCACCCAGTGTACAGCAAAACCGTGAAGCCAGACTGCACTCTGGAAATTGGACTGGTCTATTTTTACTGTATCCATGGGTCATTTCACGAAACCATGTCATTTAGTCGGGGAGGGGGCTACATCGGCACTTTTTGGCCCATAGCACCAGTCTTTTGGAAAGAAATTTAATGTCGTTGTGAGATGTAGTAATAGTATGTCCGACGGTTATAATGAGGTATGGTGGACCTCTATACTCCTAACTTAGCAGGAGCCAGAGGCCTTCAAACCAGGTTGGCCATATGAATCCAAAAATACATGTCCCAATGTAATCGTTCGCCGTATCGCTAGCACATGATACATATATATGTTTTTCATTTCAGCGTGATCCCTTGGTATTTGCTAATTTAGAAACTTGGGAGTAACCATCGACACTGAAGCTGACGCCAAGCTTCCGAAAAAATTTTTCGTGACATGTAGCCCCCCTCCGAGCAAGGTCAGATCGGGCAGCTTGCATACGCTGGGAACTAACGTCAAAGTGCACCAGCACCAAAAATGCTATATAACGGTAATCGTAATCAGTACAGGTGTTATTGAAAAAAAGAATATCAGCGTGTGTCCATGTGTTGCTTGATTATGAGGTCGAATGTCATAAAGTGCCAAAAATGGAGTATGAAAAATATAGCCCCCGACCTGGCAAACATTAAATTTAAAAAGCCAAATTTATCATGCAGTCTTACAATAAAACTTATCAATTCGACTAACACAAATCGGGGTACCAATTTTTACAAGGCCTGATGATCTGCCTGAAATTATTTGTCGGACATCCCCCACTTATGGTTGGTTTGTGAGCATAAAATGGTATCAGTAGGTGCTGTCTCCGTTGCGCTAGAAAATTTTCTGCGACAGGCTTGTTCTAAATTGGTCTATTTTTAACCATAAAACGGCCCTAGCTGTACCAATTTTAGATCGCAAGTTCTGGAAATGGCTTGACCGTAACCCTTTTGGTCCTACTTGCATACAAACAGACCATGGTTCACATGTCACTGCATTACCCTACAAAATAATGACTTATTTCGGATAAAAATTTGACCCCCAGGGGTACCCTTTGCGACCCCTGTAGCAGGTTTCAGGCAGCTCGTTTTGCATATAGACATCGATATTCGAAAAATTCAGGGTGTTTTTATGTCGGAAGCACGGTTTTTTTTCGCATTTTTTGCATAATTTACGCGTTTTTGAGGACCCGTTTCGCATTTTTTTGATCAAGCTTTGCGTGATTTACGCCTTTTATTTCTAGGTCCGGAGGACAAACTTAGCAGCTGACATATGGGCCGGATATTTTCCCCAAATTATTCAACATGATTCCCAATGCACAACAGCATCTGCTACAATGACAATATGCATTAATAGCAGCATAAACAGTTTATGTCTTTCAAGAATCCGTATAACTAATGCGTTCTGGAAAGATAGAAACAGTTACATGCTGATATTAATGCATATCTCATTCCAGCGATTTTTTATATATTGTGATATGATAAAAATTACGCTTTTTTGGTACACCGTTACGCATTTAAAAAAACAGGTTTGCGTAATTTTCGCGATTCGGAAATTGAAAAAAAATCCTGGTCGGAAGGGGTCTAGACACTGTACATACTAAAACGTTTCACTTTGGCTTCAAAAACGGTGTTTGAAACGTAGATATTTTCGTGAAATGACCCCATATTTATTTTTTAGTTTTATAGTTTAGACAATTATTTGGCAGATACCACATCGACGTTTCACTGTAACAGCATTTAGTACATTCACTATAGGTATGTACACTCCACTGTATATAAATTATTTGTAAACATTAGGAACATGTGACAAAATCTATAAAGCTTGCTATAAACACAGTAAGTAAAGAATTTACACAGTAAAGTCATGCTATATTATATATATATTACATATATATAATATTATATTATAGCCTGCAATGTTGCACCCGTCAAACTGCTTTGACAGCTTTTTGCATTCAGCACTTTTTATGCATTCGTTGTAAATAAATTCTGGGTAATAATATAAAATATTTTACAGAATCCGAAACAATATCAATACGAGTAAATGAATTTGAAACGGAAGACTACGAAATTTTGTCATGAAATCAACGCTTGTACATAGCTGTCGTGTTTTAAGTGTGGACTTACATATGGACTATAAAGGCATTGTGAAAAGCATTGCATTGTCAGGCTATATTATTTTTTCAGGGATGGTATGCTATTGGTAATGGATAACTCACTGAATAGCTACATAAATTAGCCTTTATTTTAACTTTACGTCCATGGTAGTTAAAAATAGAACCTTTTAGTGGAACACGGACAGTCACGCTCAGAATAAAACGTGAATTTTTCCGAATCGTTCACGAACTGTTCGCGAATAGCTGTTACTCAACAGCTGTTAATTTGTCGCTAACTGTTGGGTGTACGCTTCGCGGGTTTTTCGATTCAAAAAATGTGCATTTATTTCTGAGTGTGATTGTACCATAATATTAGAAACAGGGGCTTGGCACACTGATTAAAACATTGAGTATGACTTTGTATGATTATTAGTATTATCGAAGAATAAACCTTAGCGAGTATCATTGTTAAAACAGGAGTGTGGATTTACCAGTACGTCGCAGACCATAAATGCGTGTATATATTTTTATTGGGTCGACTGGGTACGTATTTCAGCAGCGAAACCAATATTATGATAGTTCTATGCATTGTGCCATTGGAAAACTTTACGTGTATGGCTGCATATTAAATAATTGACGCAAATGTCCCCGTTCTAAGTCAGAACCTTATTTAAATAGTGATCATTGGCTTCAGGCTTGTGTTAACTTTGAGGTTGCAAGTATTATATGCAATATGTACATTTTGTAATGATACAAGTACAATGTATATATATTGAACTTACTTGAGTTTACGTAATATTGTACTTGAAAGTCCAAAATGTAGGTTCTTGAACCGCCGAGATAGTTTCAGACGCTTATATATAGATGTATACATCGGCAATTAACCGTTTTATGCACGCATCGTGTTAAACTTCGTTTGTCATCGCGGTGTATGTTTGCACATGCGTTGTTACTCGTTGGCGTTGTGATGTTCCTTTAGGAACCGAGCAACAACGCCTAGATCGCCCATTGGTTAACGGTGCCCGAGTTTGCCCTGTGCAGCCGGGTTCTATCGGTTGCGCCAGGGTAAGATTGTCAATCATTGAATGATACACAAATTCAGCCGTGGATCGAAAGTTATACTGTTCATGCCCGAATTAATCTATGTATCGTGCAATATTCGACAAGTGCAACGCGGCGCCAGCGATCAAAGTGAATGTGAAATTTGCGTACGCAAACCATTGTGGTATCTGGCAGCTGTTGGTTGATTTCTTATACGAACTATTAATTGTTATGTTATTTGTGCCATAACTTATGCATGAGCAAACTTATGGTGCGCCCCCTAGCATCCCCTTTTATCATTAGCGATTAGCGATCGCTTGTTCGGTGTATGAGCCATCCGTCAGCACAACAGAGAACATAAAATTGGGGTTTTGGGTATCGGGTCCAAAACGTTAAGTAACAGAAAATTGCCCTATTAGCAATTACTTCAAAAACGTTAAGTAACAGATTTATGACCGTTTGGCATTTGAACTGGAAAATTTTATTTTATTATCGAACGAAAATTCCACCGTTTAATATTTTAGCACCGCACATCATATGGTAAGTTCGCGCACTACATGTATTATCAGTAATAAAACGAAATGTGTTGGCGTAACGAAAAAATGCCCCATTGTGCGTTGTGAAACAATTTTGTGGCTAAATAGCAAACAGGTACATTGCGTTAGCGAAAAGGAATTATACCGTTTTACAATCAGTCTCTCTGCGTTCGCGAACGAAAATTTTTGAATTTGGACCTGGCTATTACAATGAATTTTTGTTCGCTAACGGTGTTGTACATAGTGTCAAAATGGGATGGAAGGTGGAGCAACTTAAGTTTCTCATGCATTAACAACGCGAGTGCAAACTTACAGCATACTCATTATCGCAAGGGCTCACGATGTGCGGTAAGTCCATCTGGACCTAGTGGGCGTGAAATGATTTGTGATGCGATAAACCAGTTTAATGTCAAAGTTATCATGGTTATTTCCGTAACATTAAAAACCGAGGAAATCATATTTTCTACTAATCGATTAACAACACTGACCGCTTGCGAAGTTTATTAATTACAAATCGCGAAGACAATTCAAATAGACATTTTTCATCTTGTATGCTGTTGATGCATGCTACACAAATATCAAAATATGCCTGCCCTCTGCCATGTACATACATCCTCTAAAAATAGGAAGGCAAAACTTTACATTTAACTCCTGCATATATATAGGTCAAATTATTATAGGCATGGTCTCATAGGAGCAGCGACATATATACCCAATGCCAGATTAAAATGATGAAACAGCATGTGTTTAACAGGCTAAATAATAAATTAGCCAGAAACTGTGAATCCAAAGTTTATACTAAACAACTTAAATTTTTCGTCTCCGTCCGTAATATATTAAAATGAAAATTCGCTTCAGTTCTATCATTTTTAACAATATATCTCTATGTTACCAAGTATATTATAGCTTCAATTGTTGTAATTATATAGGCGGCATCAAATCATGTAACCCATCATTTGCTGGTGCTTTCACATGTATTTGCGTATTTATGTTGGCGATTATACTACATACTTTGTTGCCTCTGTGTGTTAGTAAAAATTGTATAATTACGTACCGTACGATCTACGTGTCCTGAGCGGTTAAGCTAAGCTTGTTTGAGCGGTACCTTAACATGGTTTTGATATTAAAACTGTTTCCTCAAAAGTTTTCTTAGCCATATTTCAACTTTGCAGGTGTGTATGGACTGTAGCTGTGCGTTTTTTACGCTATGCGGCGTTGCCGCTGTCTTGAGATTTTGTCGCACCCTACCGTATAGACAGACAGGGTGACACAAATACTGTAAGTTCGCAGTCGAGGGTGCACGACACACCTTTATGCGGGATTCACGTTATAATGTCCCCACCACTTGGAACTTATGTACCCCACACAGTGGCAGGTACACCCTAGACTACAGGGTGTCTTAGACACCCCTGTGTTTTTGAATAAAGTTTCAAATAAATTTCCAACAAAGCTAGCTAATAGTTTGGCTTATTTCAGACGGTGTCAATGAACCGTCGTTGCTGTTTCATTTTGCTGAGGAGTTCCGCCACCCCGTGGGGCTATTCTACATAGGGCATTCAGGATACCATAGAAACACCGCATTGGCAAGCATAAAACACCGAAATACTACATTGCCAAAATGAGGTATCTAGTGGTGTGCCCGACACCCTCATATTTTGTATGCACCCTCACCTTATATGGTGTGGGTGTCACCGTCTTTACGGTATAGTCTACATTACAGGGGGACAAAAGTTCCAACTGTTGGGGACATTATAACGTGAATCCCGCATTAGCTACTGCATGTTTTCTTTACAAGGTCGTATTACACCCATTGCTACCAATTTGGGCCGAACTACCTGGAGCTGACACCGCCTTTAGCTAATGCGGTTTATAAATCTAATGCGCTGTGTCATTTTTCTTAAAATTTCCATATTTATATCTAGACCATATAAACGTTGATGAAATGCCGCACACTGTCAATGAAACAGCACGAGTCGGTGTCCTTGTGATTGTCGAAAACTGGCAATACCCCTAGCTTGTTACCTTTACAAAATTTATAAGAAAAGAAGGAGTGCATGACACTTGTCGACAGTGTGGTGTACATAGGTTCCAAACGCCCTGGACGTTATGACGTAAACGCTTCATTAGTGTTGTTGTAACCTAATAACTGCCAGAATTAGCTTTTTATAATTGTGCTATCGGTGCTTATTGAACGCGAGCAAGGACTTTGCGATGTACAACTGCTATTTACGGTGCCCTTATTATTTCTGTTCTTTTATTCGCGCTTTTAAAAAGGGTACGCTAGTGCTGACCATGTCACCTTTTAATGACCGGACGTTGTAATGTTAGAAACACAAGAACTTAGAAATGGGGGTTCGGGGGCGGCAGCCCCCCGACTTAGGCTTAGAACAAAATTCATGTAGGATCTTGTCTTAGTATATGGAAAAGGCTATAGCTTGCATTTCGCTTCGGCTCCTAAAAGTTTACGTTGGCCGCTATGTTTATAGGGTTGTTTTGTTTTTATTGATATAGTTTAATTCTCAGAGTCGAATCTGCATTTACAGCTAATAAGCGTTTTTTCTGCTGTTGAAAAACTTATGCCATTGCTAGCAGCGATATGAATTTGCTATTATGTTCCATAACCGTAGTGGATTTTACATGGGGTATTGCAATATAAGACGGTCATCCCTTTCCTTCGTAGAGTTGCAGGTAACAGCGTGCTGCGTTAATTCGCAATACCATTTTCTTTTTTACGCGGCATGCGTTTGCACGTGCGCTATTATCTCGCTTTGTGAATTTCATAAAGGAACTGTGCACCAGCTCTTAAATAGCGTAGTGGCTACCAAACGTATCTCGTCTAAACAATTAGGTAAAAAGGATTAATGTGTTTAGTTATTTAGTCGTGCATATATATAGTGTTTGCGTAGCGGTGTTCTTAATTTTCGTTAACTCTGACGGTTTCGTTTCCATTTCGCCTACTGTTAGACATATGTTGTTTGCTTTTATACTGAGTTTTACGCTATTGTTCAGATACTTTAAGGTTCCTCACAATTGGATTGAATAGCAACACGCATTCAAACTCACGCTACGTATCGATCTTGTTTAACGCATTGTTTCATATCTATATTGTAACAGCCCGAATTTCACCGAATTGGTAAAGTACATACAACGCACCAAATTTGTAAGGGCATAAGGGAAACGGACGGCCGGATACCGGTGGAGTGTGACCTCTGTATGCATTTATTTCGTAACTTTGCAGTATCGCATTAATATTGAAAATAAACTGTTGTATTTCATTTATATGATGTTTATAAGGTCACACTCCGCCACCTGCAGGTGCCCGGGATGATACTGGCACCAAAATCTGGAAGAAAAGATCACTATTAGGGGTGTCCGGTCGGTCCTTGCGAATTACAATGGCTGGGATATTGCGTACATAAAATGTTTTGCATATTATCTTATACTTGTTGTGTGGTGTTTATGGTACTTATTATGTACGATATACATATGGGGAGGGGCGTAAATTTGGCGCGACGCGTTTGAATTACCCATACCCAGGCCGATCATGTTTAAATAGCTCAAATTTTCGGTCAAAGGCAACTAAAATACTGGACACAAATTTTCTAAGACACTATTTTAGGGTGCGACACAAAAAACTTAATTTTTGGGTTTCTTACAAATTTTAAGGGAACGGGGTTGACTGAACCCTCTTGAGGACACTGCTGGGGTGTCAAATCGCCCCGGCGGGTCTAAAAATTTGGATCCACTAAATGCTTACGGATCCCCAAACAGGCATTTAAACCTCCAATTTTCTAAGCCTAAAAGGGGACCAAAAATAATCAACACTCCTCGATTTTTGGAGCTCGGGACACTTATCAGGTTCTACCCTAACTGTTTAGTCGAAAACCGGGGCCGCCCACCCCCACGGGTCCGCTCAGGATCCCCTAAACTTAAAAGGGACACCAAAAATTTTCTGTTTCGGGCACCTAAATCGGCCTCTAACAGGCCTCCTATAAAAGATACCATAATAAATCAAATTTCATCAGTAGCCGGCCTGCCAGGGCATGATTCTGGTCCTGCCCCCGGCCGCCTACTGTTTTTCGCTCGCGAGATATCGACAAAAATGTGCCGATATCCCTATGAGAAAACGGCGCCCTGAGCGCCGTTATATTTTGCTCCAAAACTTTTGGCCGCACCGACCAGCGGGCGGTTTTGTTTTTCTGGCAACTCTCGGCCACTGCGCACAGCACGTTGTTTTCGTCGACGTCGTGGCTTATGCATAGGGTGCAGCGGCTTGTCGCAACGTTCGGTGGCCGTTTAATATAAAAATTTCTTTTAAATGTGTTGTTTATTGTATTTTAGACAGATTCATATATATATATATATATATAATCTGTCTTATGCCTATGTGTAGCTGCATATCGGGATTTTAAAGTTTTGCGCTGTTGCTGGATTTCACTGGTTGTACGAAGAACAGGCAACTTGGTGTGGAAAAAACGGGAGGGGGGCAAATAAGGCTTATAAAAGGAAACGTTTCATTTCGACATTGGGACCAGTCGAGCTGTTTACTCGCAAAATTTGACGTGCTTTGACGGCGGTTGTCGCCGTAGCTTTCGTTGTCCTTTCGATTTTTCCTTTGCTTTTCGTTTGCTCTTGCCCGGGTGGACTCTTCGGTATGCAGACGTGCGGAAGAGCTCCACCCGGGGCCTTTTAATCAGAGAGATTTCCGTAGTTTGTGTTTCGACCAAGGGATGGCCCTTGCGGGCGCTGGGGCGTCTGATGGATGCCCCGGGCCCCCGTAAGTGTCGCGCCTGCGCACGAAAAATTCGAAACTGATAAACGTCGGATAAATTTAAATCAGAAGTTGTCCCATGCTCGACTGGTTCCCCACCCACTGGACAGCGTTCTTGTGAGCGTCCAGTGGGTACATCACCTGGCAGTGCTCAAGGTTGTTTTGCGATTCAATCGAGAAAATTGGCTGGTAGTACAGCACCCAATTGGCATTTGGAACGGTTCAGTAAATTTTACCAGTGTTGATATGCGCACGGCGTTCAGAGTAAATTTTAGACATTAAAATTTTAGGATCATGCTTAGCTCGGGTGGACTCTTCGACTGCGGACGCGTGGAAGAGGTCCACCCGAGGTTTTCCCCGATTTTCCAAGTTTTCTCGCTAGGCCTAGGAACAAGGGCAGCCTTTGCGGGTGCTGTGGTGTCCGACGGATATCTCGCGCTCCCGTAAGCGCTGTGCCCACGCATCTGCGACGGAGCAAAGCAAATTAGAGGAATTTTTATGGTTGTGCTAATAGCCGCGACGGAAGTTTACATGGTTAACGCAAAGGCCAACTGAAAATTAAGGCTTAAATACAAATTTCGGGTCAAGGGTTCCGCTTTCAAAAAGAGCTCATCTGGAGCTCACCAGACCGCATTTCGTTGTACAACCAAAGCTGCCAAACGGGGGAAGTCAAATTGCTGGTTATTTTAAAGGTTCCGATCCTTGTACTCGTTGAGTCAGGGTCCTCGGGTCCTGACGTATTCATGATGTAAATGGTTTTATTATATGGTGCACCCGATTGGGTAGTTCTTCTGTTTCATGTTAGTGTTTTTCTTTTGTCCAAGAAAAGGAAAGCCAGGAAGTAAACGTTTGTCGTGTATAATTTCGTAGGCGAATCAGACTGGCACGAATTAGGCACATTCTATCGTAAGGAAAAGCACAAATCTCTAGGGTATACTCATCAGCCGAGAGCTTGCTCCACTCCGGACGTTTAGAGGCCCAGGGATTACGGAATAGTCCGTTCGGTTCACCAAGCAGTTTCGAAAATGGGTCCTACGGCTAAGGGCGTCAGCGGACCTTGGGATAGGATGTAGGACCCCATAACAGAGAGTGAGGGAAAGACGGGTCAACCTCATTACCTGTGAGCAGGCCTAGGGGATGACCCTCCCTCAGGGGGACCTCCATACCTCTAGACACGTGGGCCATTATAGGGGCCAGGCCGAACACCCTGGTAAACCCGCCGGCGGCCTGCTAAGCTAAGCGGTTCCCACCGGTCGGACTAGGGTCCACCGGGGAATCGTGTAAGCCGGGGTTGTCCGGGCACCACAGTGAATATTGAGAGTGGTGCAGCTGGGATCCCTTAGGGCCAGAACTGGTCCTAGCTAGTACATAAAGTGGGGGCCACGCCGTGAGGCGTTGCTAAATTTTCGGAACAAGACTTTTAGATCAATAGGGATCGGACTTCTCGCATCCAGGATTGGGACCATCCACTCATGCTAGTGTTATCCTCAGTACGCACCCAAATCGTATTGAAAATTGTATCATTGTATGTGTTCTAAGTGCTTGCATTAGTTATAACATGAATGGTGAAGTGTTGTGTCGGGTCCGTGTAGTCTGGGAGGACGTAGCCTTGACTATAAATTGTAGTAGGGTATATTTGACCGCTTGGCTAACGGGTTCGATGTCAGGGTTAGAGCACCGCCAGACATTACCTGCTCTCAGATTGCACGGACTGGGCGCATATTATGCGAACGGCAATAGAAGTCGCGGAGGCCCAGGAGTGACGTTGCTTGCTGTAGGCCGACTCAATTGATTGTGTTTTCGGAGGTACGGTGGTTGTTTGTGGCGATCCAAACTAACTTTAAGGGTCTAGCTGTTAGTGTTTCAGACATATCGTTGAATACGCTGATTAAATTGCAGTATTATCGCCTTGCCTCATCAATATTGGTTAAATCGTGGCGGAGTGAACTATTGACTGCGTAAGCGCGTGTCCGGTGTGAGGAATCGGGACTATATTGATTGACTGAACTAATCGCTGGCCGTGTACCGAACGCATTATATCGCTTGAAAACGGTGTGGCTGCTACATCAATTTATCCGTTACTGCCTACATCGTTGGCTCTCGGTTGTCAATCCATATTGGTGCAGCACCGCCCAACTTACTACAAACGTTTAGCGTAATTGATATCAGTTCGAATCAGTCGGATATAATTATCGCGTGCCGCTGGCCCAAGCTACAACGTCGACATTTTCCCGAGCGCCATAACAACAACCGGAAGTGGTTTCGAACAATAACTACCTCGTAATCACCGTGCCACCGTTCCCAGGACGACTCGTATCGACGTCGCGACGAACATTCAAGCTAATCAGAAACATTTATAAATGGTCAGTGTAGTAACTCTGCTTGATTTATATTATATTTTGTTACTTTGCTATGTTTTATGTAACGAATGTTGACGTTCTGATAGGGGAGATTGAGTTGAAAGTAAAGGGCTGAAGTTGATAATTGCACTTTGTTCTGCCGCACGTACTTCCAAATCGGGACCCAAGTGATATTGGTAACTATTAGTGAAGTTTAGAACGGTCTGTTGAAATAATAGCTTAGATGGCACGACCCACGTCGCTCTTTGGTGGTACAAGCCGTCGTCTTTATCTTTCTGGTAACGTAGTAGACAGTACATTTGGACCAATTGAAAATACTAGTTTAGTTCTAGTGTGAAACCATACATAACCCACTAACGTTGCCCGGTTCGGCACAACGGCCAAGTCCCGAATTGAGTGAATTTATACAGGCCATACGTGATAAGCTCAACCGTAAGGGATATTGTAATTTGAAGCGAGGCGAAAATTTTATACGATCAGCTACATAATTAAGGAATAAGTACACTAGTATCTTAGTGAACTGAAATTGTGCTCAACAGTAGAGATTCCGCAGTAAAGAAAACACCTATATCAAAGTATATATTATATCATCCGTACCCACGTCGGACTGGGACCACGGACGCCACACAAACTCAAAACAAATAGGAATTGATAAACAAAGTCGGAATCAAAATGTCATTGCCAGCGAGCGCGAATAGAACGCCAATAAGTAGCGCAGCGGGAACGACGAATATAGGAAGTGGCACTGCCACTACGGCTAGTAGTACAAATGGACCAGCTCCCACCGCTTCGCGAGACCCTCTAGTTGCAATTCTGCAGGAGTTGACGCAACGAACAACGACGGCTCCCATCATTCAAGTACGGGGCATCCAACCATTTTCAGGAGCCGATGGACAGGACTTTAAAGCCTGGTTGGCTACGTATGACAACTTGACTGACGCAAACGGGTGGACTCTGGAACAGAAACTGATTTGCTTTCCAACTGTTCTGAAGGGGGAAGCCCTCGAAATATACGAAAGCTTCCCCGACTGTCAAAAGCAAACTTATGAGGCTCTCTGCTATAGTATGGGTTTCATGTACTCGTCATTGCAACGCGACGAGGACGCTTTAATAACGCTACGCATGCGAGTACAAGGGGAACGCGAATCAGTTGCACTGTATGGACTCGACTTGCAAAACCTCGTGGACAAAGCGTTCCCGGAGGTCGAGGGTGAACAACGCGACGCCCTATTACAAAAATTCCTCCGACAAGGACTACGACGGGAACTTAAATCTGGAGTAATAGGAAAGACATACCCGTCTTTTAAGCACATGATGGACAAACTCAAATATAAGGAGGACGCCATCTTAGCTTCTCAGAAAGAGGTCATAGGGATACCGGTTCGCAAAAGCAGCCGGTCCAAAACAGTAAACTGCATGTCACAGGGAGGCGAGAATACCCAACTGGTAGATCAAATCCGTTAAGCTTTAGATGAGAATAAACGCACCGCAGCCAGTAGCGACGCCACGATCGCTCGGCTTATTGATTTGCTAGATAAACGCACCGAACAGCACCAACTGAACGCGATGATGCAGAACAGCGCTCACCGGCAGCCGGCCGCTAACGCGTCCGCGAGCGAAATACCCACGTTCCCCATTCGTCCGGTAGAGCCTCAGAGGCAAATCGACTGGCCTAGCCAGTCCCAATCAGAATTCTACGGAAACTGTTGAAAAACGGAACTGAGGCCGTCGAGAAATTATTAGAGGCAACCCTTCCACGCAAACCAAACGACGCCCCGGACGAGTGCTGCCCAGTTCAACCGTTACTCGACCACCCGAAATCGACCCCCAGAGTCACCGACTAACCATAATCGGATTTTAGGACTCGGGACAGTCGAGCTCGGCTTGAGACACCGACGATTATCAATCATTGTAAGGTCTGCTTTATGGACCGAACGTTGTAACACACTCGGTAGGGATGACAGGTCCGATTTTGTAGGATTAAGAATGCGCTCCGGACCGAGTTTTCGTACGTCCGACTGCTATGTTAGTGTTTCGCCGGTAGCTACATGATTTTAATAACCGCCCGTTGGCGCTATAAGTGATTATTTATGCGTATCCATGTAATAACTTGTATCATAATTGGTTCTTTTTGCATAATCATGCTCTCGTCGGCACGGTAGCGCCTCGCGCCGGTTCGTGCCCCATTCATAGCCCTACTTGCCTGAAGTACCTTCGGTAACTTTGTTGACAGCATTGTCGCGCCGCTTGGATTTGTTGTAATGAGGTTGCGTTAAAGCGAATGCTCTCATTTACCCCGCCCACGGCCCTCTAAATGCACGTAGTGCCCCGCGTTGTCGAGAGCGAATTCCGAAGCACACCAAAACGCACAACCCGAGCATAACTGACAATCAGACACTTCGGGTAGAGATTTTGGTCCGGTACTCGCCGGGAACGTAGTCGCTCGCTCCGCCCCGCTCTCCGTGCGGTCGTAGTCCAAGACAATGAATGGGCACAATTGTTTTAGCGTGTTTTGTCATGTGTGTCGACGTATCTCTCCATATTTGACCTATGTTGTATATCACTTCGAATAAAGTCTTAAAAGCACTCGGTGTGACCTGCGTTGTTAGTCTTTCAGCGTTATAAGGACGTCCCAGTGGACGGGCCAACCCCGCGTGCCACGGCTTGATGAGAGGGAACATTCCAAGCCCTGACATACGTGCGGTTCGCCGGTGAATATCGGTATTCTTGAATAATAACATTATAGCGAGAAG
>JASANE010019217.1:0-26145 GCA_030248225.1 Trileptium ribeirensis
TTTCCCTCAATTTTTTTGTACCAAACAAAACAAGATTTGCATAACTCGCAAGCCAGGAATGGTGCTAAGAGGTTCTGACCAACCACCTTCACTGCTTTTATATTTGTGTACGATTCTGCCTTTACAACTAAGTTTTTCGGAATCTCAGCAAAATTTGCCTTTGAAGACTGCAGTAACTTTTCCACATCTGCCTTGCCAATATCATAGAACACAGCCATTTTCAACAACGCGTATAGCAAAATAAAACAAACAAATGCAAACATTCCCACGAGTTTTATAATTATTTTCACACGGTTTTTTGTTACGTAGGGAGCAAATCTTGATTAGTCATTCTGCATATTTGTGATCCTCTATTTGGTAGATTGTTTCAAGGACTTGCCGTCTTATTCGGATAGATAATGTTACGAAGATTGGGAAATGCATCAGCTGTTTGTCTTTTTGTTACCATGACGCACGTTTGGAACATGTGTGGGACCGCTTAGACAATTTGCTTTCAAAACAGTGTGTTTTACATCAGAACGTGGTTTTTGTTTTCGCCGGGGTCAATGACTTGGCAAAACGGCCCCGTGAAGTTGAAAAACGACAAGGAAAAAGCCGCCGGCAGCGTATGACGCGACGATTACCTCTCACTGTTAAAGCAACAAGTGCTGAAATAAAAGCCGTGTGTTTAAAACATCCAACATGTGATATTTATTAAAATATCTGTCCCCTATCCGCCGGAAATACTTCTTCGCAATTGGCAGCGGCGCCGAATGTCCAAACAGAAAGTTCCGACCATGTTTCAGCAATTCCAACGTGAAGGACAAGCTGCTTACAAACTTAATCAGGCGTTTGCCAATCTGAATGACGGCGAAATCAACAATTTCGTGTTTCTAGACACAACAGTTTTATTCTTCAACGATGGCAAGTTAAACAAGGATTGTTTTGGAAAAGATAGATATCATTTGTCGCAACGCGGGTCGCTTATTGTTGGAGAGGCTATCAACGAAATAAATGAATCTATTGGTGGACTTTATCATAAGGCTGCGACAATGGATGCCGATACCGAAGAACACAATTAAAGCCGACCTTCAACCGTAGCCAGAGATATATAACTGTATCTGGCAAACAAAACGCAACGCCTGGCAAGCAGCAAAGCTAGAGAGTATACGTATCTAGCCCCCAGTACCCTTCCAATTCAAGCTAGAGAGTGGTGGTATCTAGCCGGGTACTGGGGCCCGCGGCTGTTCTGTGCTCAGCTACCGGGCGCGGCCTCTACGGCGATGAGGCTTTAGTGGGCTTGACGGATCATGTAAATCAGGTCTTCCATAATACATATGTTAAAGAAAGGGCGCAATTTTGGATAAGAGTTGTTCCCTTTGAACGAGCAAGTTCCTTACCCTAGCATAAGCATGAGATTTCACCTAATTGACAGCGATTCCAACAACGCCGGGAATGCTTTACGTGATCCTGCTTGCCCACCGTGCACCATAGCACAGCCTTCATTTTGTATTAAAAATAACATATCCACGTTTATTTAGTATTCAGATTGATCATTGTTAAATATTGCCCGTAAGCTCACCGTGGGGATTCCATGGGGATAATTCAAGAGTTTTCGTGGGGATGGGGATCCCCATGGGGATCCCCATGTAAATTTCGTGGGGATGGGGTGGGGATGGGGACGGAAAATCTATCCCCATGCGCAGACTGATTTCACCTGTAAGTCGTCGAAATAGAAATCATGTAAATTTCCTATAGGCATTTTGTTTTCGTGTTCAAAAACCTGCCTGAACCTTGAATGTTTGCTAATTTTTTTGAGAATAATCGTAATGTTCCAGAAATCGAGTATAATTTTATATTATAAGTACAATATTATAAAACGAGTATGATATTAAACTGACCAGAATCATTATTTAAAAATAATAACATACATTAGGGCCTTGCACAGGATTAACATTTAAGGGGGACCAAATTTAGGATTTAGATCACAATGTGTTAAATTTTAAGGTTTGATATATGCCACATACACTTGAACTTCGACACAATTTGGGCAAGGGCGGATGTCCCGGTGTCCCTCCTACGGGTACGCCCATGATAACTATATACTATAATTTAATTGTACGAGTATATACATTAGAATGATGGTTTAAAGTCGCAGGAAGGTCTGCGTGGTACCGCAATGTAAGTATTTCATACATCGACTGGGTCGAATTGGTTATAATTTCACTCGCTTATTCTAGAATACGCAGGGATGGTTCGAGCCATAAGCGTAGCCAGAGACAATAGTTGGAAGGGACCTGTTAACTACTAATTGCCCCGGATTTGGGGGCGCAAATCCCTTGTTTACACCACTGGTTCGCGCACATAAAGGGATCGGTCAGTTGTTAGAGGATCATATTTTCTTCGAATTACACAAGTTTGGGATTGTATGTGCCAAAAAATTTACTATACCTTAATTTCTGTGACTAATTGAAGATCTGCAAATGGATTACCGTATATACCATTTTTAAGGCCCATGTGTCTAAAGATATAATGGGGAGGTCAAGCAGTGAAAATGATAACTCTTTATGGCTCTAAATCTATGGGAGGGAGAAATAGAACAACGTTGTGGACCCACATGTATGTACATTAGCCAATGCATTTTTTGCAAAAACACTTTCGATACAAAACGCCAACTTTCATGTTACAAAAATACAAACTACGTACATTGCCAGGCTCGTAACCTCAGGGAAAGCAGGGATAATGTGGTCCGAAACACACATTTTAGGCTTCAAGATTACATCCACATGTTTGACCCTCTCCCCCCGAAGTATCCATTTGTACTGGTTATCCACTGCATTTTCAATGCAATTTTCAACCCGTGGTACATTGAATGGAATTGCATAATGAAATTTAGTATTTTTACGTAGCTAAATAGGATGCAAACATCGCCGTGCATCTTGAAAGCCGTCATCGTAGTTTTTAAGCTAGCATGATATTTCAGGACATAATAATTTTGCCTAAATCCCAGGATTCGATCTGATGACGTCGGGCTTTCAATGCGTCGGTGCTCTTACTAGTAACCTATTTGACGAAAACTTTGCTACAACTACAAATCAAGATAGAAACAGTAGTATTATTAGGTTAAAACACAGCTTTTAAACCATTATTATTAGACACCATATTGTGTTTTGATTAAGTCACACTAAATACTCCGTTTCTCACCAAAATCCACCGGTTTAGTGTCGTGTGGAATTCTGGATAAAACGCAAATACTCCGATGATCAGTCCAGGAACAGAATAATGTCTTGAATTGGTTCATCGAATTGCTACTCATTAGTATTTATGACCATATTCTTCGATACTTTCTTCTGTTCTGGTTGTCGAGAAGAAAGACTTCTTGTTTTAGCTAGTCGCGAATGAAAATAAATAGTTAGAAATAGATTTTGTTTTTCCCAAAACTTTGTACACAATTTCAAATTTCTCTAAAGGAAAAAAAAAATTAAGTGTGTTTTCTGCCGGACTTTGTTTTTCGTTGCTTTGCGTCCAAATTTATGCCTTGAAACTGACGACGCATTGAAAACATTTTGAATTAAAATTATTATAGGTGAATGCTTGGATTACTCATTTATTGAAGGGAAATGAGCGGAGTTTCCACAAATAGCAGTTAATTGTACAAAAAATCTTCTTGTCAGTCTGCGTCTCGCATAACACATCGTTTGATTAAGGCTGTGACATTGATTTCACCTATGTCAGACTGTCTATAATAAGGTTTTGTTTCATTGGATAGCGAAACGCTCCTGTTAGCAATATGTATGTTGAAGTAGTAACCACGTATTGCTGAAATTTTTTATTTTTTTTTTTTTTTTTTATTTTTTTTTTTTTTTTTTTTTTTTTTTTTTTTTTTTTTTTTTTTTTTTTTTTTTTTTTTTTTTTTTTTTATTTTTTTTTTTTTTTTTTTTTTTTTTTTTCTCATTCTTTTTCTTTTTTTTTTTGTTTTTTTTTTTTTTTTTTCAACTCTTTCCACTCCCCCCCCCCCCCCCCCCCCCCCTTTTGGGCACGAATTATCGGCAAACTCAAGCAAGTATATATAGATATAGCAATTGGCTCTATTCCGCAATTGCTGTCACCACCTCAGCCCAGTTATAAACTGAATTTTGCATATACCAGATTAGAGTTAATAAACAGGCAGATGGCGGCGCAGCTATTAAAATTGGTAGACGCAGAAGAAGCTTTAGCACAAACAAGCGACTGCGAGCGAACAAATATTGGTACTTTTGACTAGCAATAATGGCCGCCTGGTTGTAAGGTTTCGTGGAAAGATTTAGATATTTAATAGTCAGCTAACGCTTTCCACTCTTGTTTTCAACGTGCTGTAAATTCCTCGTTGACAATTATAAATAAATGCACCTTTTCGGGTTACCGGTTATTAATAAATTTCTTATAAGAAGACTTATATAGAGGAAACGGTAATAACCAATAATGTATGGCAGAGATCAAGGAGCGTTTATACTGAGGCACAGCAAATTGCGAGCATTATAATGAGATATAGCAATTTAAGTGTGTTATAATGGGGCATAGTAAATTAGAGCCTGAGCTTTTGAAAATGGAGTGAGCGTAGAGATCAAAATTTCCTCGCATAATTGTGCAAACAATGCGTTTTTGTCCGTCTTTACCAAGCGTAACTTTCAGTAAGCGTGTCTAGTAAGAGCAATATTTTATTCCATGATTAATAGAATGTAGTTGTTCATCAAGTTCTGTGTTTGCGCTGCTTCAGTTATTTCCGACCTAATTCTTCTAAAACCGAGACGAATTGGAGATTTTTTGACCTTGACAATTACGATCTTCCAAAATTGCATGTTTACATTGAAATTACATCCAAAATCACATCCATATTACTGTACCATTATCTTGTAAATCTTGCCAAAATCCGCTGAGCAAGTGCTACAACTTTGATGTTAGGCATTGTTTAACAGAGCATCAACTTTTGCTTTATGAACCAAAAATTAAAAAAACATCAGAAAAAGTTATATTTAAAAAATTATCACAAAGTAAGTTACTTGTTGCGGGAAATTTTGTTAATAGGGTTATTTTATCAACAATTTGGCTGCATTATTTTAAATTCTTATAAAGCATATGATACGCTGCAGGTGCTAAAGATTATAATTTTTGGGTCAAAAAAGCCAAATTTAGCAATTCTACGCAACCGCCTTGAAATGGTCTGTATGTTCTCAGGGTTGCTGATACAATAAAATGAATTGCACCGTCACGGTATGCATTAAATAGCGTTAAGCCTGGGGACCAATAGCATGAAAATAACATTTAATGCTGTAATTTTTCTTAACAGCTGTGATTTATAAATTTAGAAACTTTTCATATTTTTCGTCGTAGGAAGAATGAATAAACGGCGCTACGGTATTGATATGTTATAAAAATGTCAAAAATGTCCGTTACGTTTGCATTAATGCAATGCCAGCAGATTTGCGGGATTGTTTGTGGCAACTTTGCGTGTCATGTAGGAAATATATGAGACAAGCGGAAATTCGCTATCGGTAAGAGTTTCTTAATGCTTTTTTGATGATACGTGCTTATTCCAACAAACCATGACCAATTTAATGTGCCAGCAGAGTTACGAGATTGTTTTTGGCAACGTTGCTTGTGGTGTAAGAAATGT
This sequence comes from Trileptium ribeirensis, assembly GCA_030248225.1. Classification (NCBI taxonomy): domain Eukaryota; kingdom Metazoa; phylum Nematoda; class Enoplea; order Enoplida; family Thoracostomopsidae; genus Trileptium; species Trileptium ribeirensis. The sequence continues at coordinate 5,633 of JASANE010019217.1, forward strand.
GAGGCAAGCGGGAATTTCGTTATGTGTGTTTGTTAATGCTTTTTGGTGATGCGTGCTTATAGCCATAAACATTTCTTTGCAGCCATGGTGAATTTGATGTGGAAATGAGTTATTAAATTCGGGAGAACATTTGTTATACTGATATATATCATTACGCTTTGGCTACCAGCGTTTGTAGTTATTTGTAGTTACTTAATAAGGCTCGTAAAGGGGTGGGGCAGATTGAACCCTACAATAATTACCTGGTACACACAGCCGTACCAGCACTGGTTCGGTTTCCCCTTGTCACCAGAGCAACTAATATATTAAACCATCCTAAATTCTTTTTCAGTGGATTCTTGTCATTGAGCTTTTAAGCGGTGTGATATCATCTGTAGCGAAAATTGGCATTTGTATCCCAAAGAATATCTTACTTTAGGGAAGGATTTATTATCATATCGCACCATTTTACTAGTTGCGATCTCTAAATTTATGTCCATGTCATGCAATAGTCTTTATGCAACGAACGATAGAATATACGAATTGGCTATGTTATTAATAAAATATTGATAGTGGTAAGGCCGAAATTGTTCGCGAAAGAACAAATTCGGGGTTTGATTTCTTCATGTTTTCCTTCAGATGAACTTGATTATTATAGCGTAGATTATTCTGTAATGTAGAACAATAAAATAGACTCGCAACTGCATTTTTCAAAAATATATATAAAGTACGACGTAAACGGTAAGTGTGAATTTAATCAACAGAAAATAGTGAATTTATAACCCAAACCTGACACAAAACTTGGTGAGGAATTCAATAGGTTGGAAATTAAAATGCATTCCACATAACACCTTCTCGCATTTTACGATATAAAAAATTGCAAATTTCTCATTTACATGTAATTCTGTACATTCGATGCGTAAAATTGGAGTTAAGTTGTTTACTGACTTCAACTTAGGAAGGAAGCTGTCTTCCAGAAGCGCAAATAGACACAATGAAACGTACATTGACATACACGAGCAACCTAATGCGCATATACTGCTAACATCTTCATTAAAATTAGTCATACTGTGTTAATGTACTGTTGTAATAGTGTCAAAGTTTCAAAAGTCTAACAAAAACAAAAAAATATGGTAAAGCGGAGATTAAAGTGGAACTTCACCGACCTCTACATTTTAACCATTCTACGAGTCCGACTTTCGTTGTTGAGTTATTTTATTGTCACCAAGAATTTGCGCTAAATATGGTGATTTTATTTTAGTGATACCAAACCAACCACAAACAATAGTTTTGAATCAATGGTAACGCACTTGCTGCGTTAATAATTTTGCCATTTTTATTGAAAAAATTTTCAATTTTTCATATTCTTATAACGATAGGTGTCAAAGGTCCGTCGCCTTAAGAGGAATAGAGGACTGAGTAGATGGTGTGGCACGTTGGGGGAGTAGGCAGGAAGAGCGTAAATTTTTGAAAATTTTCGAAACTAAAAATTTTGCATAATTTTTGCTTATTTGCGGTAAATTCTTTCTAAATCCCTCCCACTTTTGCCAATTTTACAATATTTTTTCCAATTTGCACCCTATTGTTGACTAGTTTAGCTAAAATTTTCCGAGCCTTCGGCAAGCGCCAGGAAGGGCGGGTGCGGAGCATGTGGGTTGAGGTAGATTTGATCTGTGGGCGGGGGGTACCCTCCGACCCATCAACAATACGTATGATAAAAACCAGTATACATTAAGCATCGCAATTCGCTATTGATTATAAAACGGCGTAAATTTTCGAGGATAACTAAGGTAAGCACACGTTGTAGGCAAACAGACTGTCAGTACAGCTTATTTAACGCTATAATATTCCACCGTTTTAATTCTTTTTGTGGTCAAGTATAGGTATTTTTGAAAAATGCAGTTGCGAGTCTATTTTATTGTTCTACATTACAGAATAATTCTACGCTATAATAATCAAGTTCATCTGAAGGAAAACATGAAGAAATCAAACCCCGAATTTGTTCTTTCGCGAACAGTTTCGGCCTTACCACTATCAATATTTTATTAATAACATAGCCAATTCGTATATTCTATCGTTCGTTGCATAAAGACTATTGCATGACATGGACATAAATTTAGAGATCGCAACTAGTAAAATGGTGCGATATGATAAGAAATCCTTCCCTAAAGTAAGATATTCGTTGGGATACAAATGCCAATTTTCGCTACAGATGATATCACACCGCTTAAAAGCTCAATGACAAGAATCCACTGAAAAAGAATTTAGGATGGTTTAATATATTAGTTGCTCTGGTGACAAGGGGAAACCGAACCAGTGCTGGTACGGCTGTGTGTACCAGGTAATTATTGTAGGGTTCAATCTGCCCCACCCCTTTACGAGCCTTATTAAGTAACTACAAATAACTACAAACGCTGGTAGCCAAAGCGTAATGATATATATCAGTATAACAAATGTTCTCCCGAATTTAATAACTCATTTCCACATCAAATTCACCATGGCTGCAAAGAAATGTTTATGGCTATAAGCACGCATCACCAAAAAGCATTAACAAACACACATAACGAAATTCCCGCTTGCCTCACATTTCTTACACCACAAGCAACGTTGCCAAAAACAATCTCGTAACTCTGCTGGCACATTAAATTGGTCATGGTTTGTTGGAATAAGCACGTATCATCAAAAAAGCATTAAGAAACTCTTACCGATAGCGAATTTCCGCTTGTCTCATATATTTCCTACATGACACGCAAAGTTGCCACAAACAATCCCGCAAATCTGCTGGCATTGCATTAATGCAAACGTAACGGACATTTTTGACATTTTTATAACATATCAATACCGTAGCGCCGTTTATTCATTCTTCCTACGACGAAAAATATGAAAAGTTTCTAAATTTATAAATCACAGCTGTTAAGAAAAATTACAGCATTAAATGTTATTTTCATGCTATTGGTCCCCAGGCTTAACGCTATTTAATGCATACCGTGACGGTGCAATTCATTTTATTGTATCAGCAACCCTGAGAACATACAGACCATTTCAAGGCGGTTGCGTAGAATTGCTAAATTTGGCTTTTTTGACCCAAAAATTATAATCTTTAGCACCTGCAGCGTATCATATGCTTTATAAGAATTTAAAATAATGCAGCCAAATTGTTGATAAAATAACCCTATTAACAAAATTTCCCGCAACAAGTAACTTACTTTGTGATAATTTTTTAAATATAACTTTTTCTGATGTTTTTTTAATTTTTGGTTCATAAAGCAAAAGTTGATGCTCTGTTAAACAATGCCTAACATCAAAGTTGTAGCACTTGCTCAGCGGATTTTGGCAAGATTTACAAGATAATGGTACAGTAATATGGATGTGATTTTGGATGTAATTTCAATGTAAACATGCAATTTTGGAAGATCGTAATTGTCAAGGTCAAAAAATCTCCAATTCGTCTCGGTTTTAGAAGAATTAGGTCGGAAATAACTGAAGCAGCGCAAACACAGAACTTGATGAACAACTACATTCTATTAATCATGGAATAAAATATTGCTCTTACTAGACACGCTTACTGAAAGTTACGCTTGCTAAAGACGGACAAAAACGCATTGTTTGCACAATTATGCGAGGAAATTTTGATCTCTACGCTCACTCCATTTCAAAAGCTCAGGCTCTAATTTACTATGCCCCATATAACACACTTAAATTGCTATATCTCATTATAATGCTCGCAATTTGCTGTGCCTCAGTATAAACGCTCCTTGATCTCTGCCATACATTATTGGTTATTACCGTTTCCTCTATATAAGTCTTCTTATAAGAAATTTATTAATAACCGGTACCGAAAAGGTGCATTTATTTATAATTGTCAACGAGAAATTTACAGCACGTTGAAAACAAGAGTGAAAGCGTTAGCTGACGTTATTAAATATCAATATTTCCCACGAAACCTTACAAGCAGGCGGCCTTTATTGCTAGTAAAAGTACCAATATTTGTTCGCTCGCAGTCGCTTGTTTATTACTAAAGCCTTTCTTTTATCATCTACAATTTAATAGCTGCGCCGCCGTATATACCTGTTATTAACTTGTAATACTGATTATATATGCAAAAGTATTGAGTTTATAACTGGGCTGAGGTGGTGACAGCAATAGGAATAGAGCCAATTGCTATATCTATATATACTTGCTTGAGTTTGCCGATAATTCGTGCCCATAGAAACGAGTTTATTTTAAGCTCTTAGAGAGGAAAAGCGTTGTTTTTCATCGTACACAGCATCTGTATGCTAGTTTAACATTTATAAGCCTTCAGGTTTTTTGCTACTTATGCTGTACAAGCAGTGGAATATCTCGTTCCTTGTATTTCTCGTACAGTACACCCTGGATTTGGGCTTCATTTGTAGTCGATGATTTACAGAGCAATGCTCAACCACTGGTACCCACTTATTGCCCGCAATTTTCAGAAATCTGATGGAAGATCGGCGGAATCAGGGGCCTTTGCTTTCGTCATGTTTGGACTGCGTGTGTCACTTCTTCGTGGCTGGTGTCTGCACAGGACATTTACAGTCAGACAGACCATCTGTGATTTCTGTCTGCGGAAACCCGATGTTGGAAATTTCGGTATAGTGCTGCCGCCAGTGCACCAGTCTAGCTTGTTTCCCAGCAGTTTTTAGCGTCTGCATTCTTGATGGACATGTACTGCGTTTTCGACTCCACTTGTTATCGGTGGTTGGTAGCGTCTATCACAGTGGACAAAGTTTGCCACTGCCACAGCTGCTGTCTTCCACCCTTTTGGCCGCTATTTACCCATGCAGATTGTCATCTATCTGTCGTTCAGGTCATCGCTTGACTGCCCGCTTCTTTGCTTAAACTTCTTTGCGCATTTCCTCATTCCCGAACGATGTCTGGTTCTCGATCTGTGCCTTCCTGGCATTGTTAGGCCAAGTGTTGTTTTGGCAATTTGTCTGACAGCTTTGCACAGGTCGTCTCATGTTTCCTTAATGTTGCACTGCGAAGTTGTTGGCAGGTTGGCTCCATCTAGAAAGCTTGCTGTTTGCTAGAGTAGTGTCCACTGTTTCATCTTTGCTTGTGCATTTGAGCTACAAATCGGCGACCAACCACATTTATAGTGGCACCACACAGTCATATGGCATGAGTTTGATGACTGTTGGTGTACTCTAATAGAGACAGCGCAGCAAGATGTAGTCCATTTGACTTTTTCCGTCTCCACTGCTGTAGATTATCAGATGACTATCGCGTCATTTGAAGAAGCTGTTATGATCGTCTGATCTGCTGACTGTGAAAAATCTTGTATTCTTTCGATATTCCCATTTCGTCGTCAATACCCTTTGCCGTCATGGCACTCGTAGCCATCATTCAGTATTCAGTGTACCGACTCGACCTAAACGTTGCCACCTATGACCACAAAATCGTCATCGGAACAGGAAGCAATGCAGCCTTCCATTAGTTTGCCTAGAACAGCCATTCTCAGCATTTGAGCACCCTATTCACAGGAAACGCATATAATGTGGATATCCTGCCGAAAGGATGTCCATAGAAAAGGGCTGGACCCCAGCAATGCTGTTACTAAACTCTTGACATGCAACGATTGCCACACCAGTTTCAGAAGATTTGACCCGTTGTATATTAGCTTATATCTTCTGCCAATCTCGCAGAGACTTCGAATCTTTCCAGTTTGAGTGTTCCAGACACTCGATTTTAACTTTGCATTGCTTCAGTAAATTTACAACTTCACGACTGCCATCTGTAATATGTTCAGGGATCCGAAACGCTGCGTATGTGTTGTTCTTTGTCTGAATGATTGGGCTAGTTTGTTTAGCCGACCACGGCTTTGAACCTGTATTCCTCACTCACTTTTCACATTGGTCGGGCGGCACCATTTCGCGTCGTATCTGGAAGACGCACTGACATAATTCGGAGATCTTGAGAGACTTAAATACATATTGCTTTGCGACCTGAATACTAACGGGACTGTAGCAAAGCTCTGACGTCAGTCAACATTATCCGTGTGGGGGGACGTAATCCTTCTCTCATCAGACGGACTGTAGGGCCACACCTTCTGCCGCGTCTGCGGGAAGTATAGATCACGGATGTAACTGGATTCCAGTATTCGAGGATTTCACCATTTAGCCCATGGCTAAACATACATTGTTAGTTTCCAGAGCGTATCGGAACGCAGACTGGTCATACATGCAATAGCTAACATTTTTCCGAATGTTTCATAGAGGACCTCACCCTTGCACTTTGGGTAAATATCGTATCTCGCAAGGTATCCATGGAAAACTTGTTCTAAGGGTGCCGAACATCTACCCTTCGCAAAGGCTCTATTCTGTGAAAGCAGGCCGCACCAATTATTAGTTAGTGCTTGGTCTGCTATGGAAAACTATGTATTGCTCTAGGGCATTGTACACTTTTAATGTACGCCCACACCGAGCCCTGCCAGCCGGTTTGTCGTAGCTGTATTTAGGTTTGAATATGAAATTAACGGACAGCACCCGCTATTACATAGTGCATAAGGCTATACTGTTTATAAAGGCCCCGATAGCGTACACAACGCAAATACAGAGAGAAATTTGGCTTAGTTGGGGCTATTATGAGTGAAGTTTCCACATGCAGTATTTGTTTCACATAGCTTACGGTTTATAACATTCTGAATTTTATGCATTGTACAGCTACATGGTGTGGAAATACGAAGTTTCCAAACGCTTGGCGGCGGCAAAAAGTTTAGTTTGGAAACGAGATTCTGCATAGAAGTTTAAAATGGGAATTAAAGTTTTACATCTCTAATTAAAGTGTACTCATTTACAATGCCACCCGTAGATTATGCAATTTGTTTAGTAATATCACTAATTCACTAGTTTTCACTGATAATGAAAAACCATTATACAATTTTTCATGATAGTGCGACACTTGGTCATGCCCAATTCCTTTGTCAGATCCGACAGTTTGGTCGCTTTTCGAATTGACCTCGAACAAAGTCAGGGGTTACTAACTGGATTCTCAAAGATTTATCGGCTACCCGTATGTTATTTGAGTTGATTGGAGTCGACTAACCCATTGAAATTGGTATTCTAGCAGAAATAAGAGTCACCGGTGTCTAAGCCTTGTGGCCTATTCAGCTAACCTGTTTTAGCCTGCATTGCTTAAATTTATTCAGCCACCCACAAACTTTATTAGCATAGGTATGTATCATTATATAACAAAGTCTAATTGACCGCTGTTTTGTTTTAGTAGAGTATACCTATCACAGTGAAACATACTCGTGAGGGGAATCACATTGCTAAAATGAGCGGTCAACTCACAGCATTATATATCCGCATTATTGTTGTTTCCATGGCAACAAGCATTTCATTATAATTTATTCAATGCTATATTGTTTATATAATAGGCGTCGCTTTATTGTAGAGTTTAGCTTTGGAAGATGACGCATTATCAAATTTGATAATCGTTAGTCTCTTATTGCCAATCTGATGTGATATTATTTTCAAGCGTTATCAGGGAATTGTAGTAACGAAATATTTTCTCCGTACCACATAACTTTGGTCGTATATTCGTAAGAATTTGTAGTTTGGAGAGCACTTCGTAATATAGCCTTCAAGAGCACACGCCGCGACTTTTCTCGCTTTTATAAAAGTTGTTTTGTAAATTCCATATTTAAGGTCACGTTTTATTCAAAGAATCCAATTTGAACATAAAGCATTTGCATACCTTAATTATTCCACCTTGTTAACAGCTTTTGTAGGAAATCTTGCAATATTTAACACGCGGCGGTTTGTTGATATCTTAAGAAAATTGCCACTAATAATCATAATCTCTAGTATTTCTCACATAATATCATCAACTAGGTGTGTTGGATTTGTTGGTTTTAGTGTCTAACAGCCGTTCATATAATTGCAGTTTAAGCAAACCCACTTTGTGTTCACAAGATTTTGTTATATTATTGTCCAGTTTTCAGTCAATCACATTATCGTCGAATCAACCACTAACCGCGGCAACCGACATGCGAGTTGAGACTAACGGTTAAATCCATTACGCCACTCGGCACTTGGAAACTCCTTGCCAAATTCCACTGTTTAACGTAGCTATTAAGACATTACGGTGCGGCCTTATAATTTATACAAAGAGATAAAATTATGTATTGTGGCATACAATGTAAACATGAATTCGAATTTGTATAAGAGCTTAAACCGTCGACCGTAAAATCTGTGTAATTTTATGGAATAGGTATCACCAGTAATAATTCATGGATTTGCCTTATATGATGGCTTTGATAAAGTTACAAACTCTTGCCATTCCACATCATACGATTCTGCCGAATCTCCTATTGCATTCCAAAACAATGTCCCTGCTAAATAGAATTTACTAATTAGCTTGATACCCCAGCAACGAATCTCAGATATTAGTTACTTACTTGAATATATTTCTTGATAGGGAAACGTTTCGAGAATGGCACTCTGGAAGCCTTATGGACGTCCAGAAATTCAATAAGTGAATAATGGTTTTAAAATTTTAACAGACACAGAAATGTTTTATTTTCTTAATATTTTCTGTATTTTAGGCAGTTTATACAATTCATGATGATTGTAGTTCAGCACAATGACACGAAACAATGTCATACTAATACTTTTAGTGCAGTAAACATGTATAACCATTCATGCAACTGATTTATAAGTACGATCATATTCTTATGATCAGTATACACAGTAAACTGTTTCCGATTTCTTTTTTCGGTCAAACTGTAGCGACACCAGGAACTTGTAATGTAGGCAGCCTTTATGAAATAAAATGTTCTGGCGGATCGTCGAATGAATTGCAACCATATACAACATAACAAATATTGTCCAAGAAAGAATGACGTTTCCGAAGTCACTTTGCGTGATATTTGCGATCGTCGGTAAGTATACTTTAAGGTATTTATTAACTGTGTATTTCTTGAAATGAGTGCAATTCGTCGATGCGTGGAATAGGAATAACATGGCCAAATATTTTATAGTATTTAAACGAAAAAAATTTGATCACAAATACTTTGAAAACGCTTATTTTAAAATTTCACCAAAGCACATCATTAGTTGCAAATGTGGTAGTTATTTCATTTCTGATTTAGTTTTTAGGATATGTTCAATATTTAGTTAATTCCTTAATGAGTTTAAACTTACATATGCAAGGTATTAACATAGTATAACTAGAGGATAGTATAGCACTGTTTTGGTTTTATATCGCGGTATCCTGATGCACAGAGAAACAGAGATGAAATCAGTTCTTATTTGTTTGCGACAGCTAATGATATATTTTCACATTTAATATTTTCGAACATTCTTACTCCACGTTTTCTTGGAACAAATGGTCCAAGTAGCCCAAATCAACCGCTGATAAGATATTGAAACTGTTTGAACTGTTAAACAGTTTATACTATCTCTCAGAAGGATGTTCCAGATAAGCGCAAATAGTCGCAGTGTTAGCTGTTACAGAGAATTTTTAATTTTTCGACATAAACCAAACTCTTTCACTCTGAAACAAGAGTGTTTAACCGTGGATAGGGGATACCGCCTGTGAGTGGGACCCAGTTATTTGCCTACTTCTCCAGCTGCCGTACCCGCAACAACATCCTCTTTTTCCAATCCTCTCCTCACTCCGGAGGCCGAATATGTGTGTAGAATTATGCGAAAATTAATAAAAATTGGCGAAAATTGCACAAATTGGCAAAAATTGATAAACATTTAGCAAAATATAGGAAAACTGATGATAATCAGAAAAAATTGGAGAAATATTTTGTAAAATAGGGAAAATTATGAGTTTCTAAAACATTTTAAAAATATATTCTGCCCAGCGGACCTACCACCGCCCCTCCCCCGCTGAAACGATCAACACACCTTAGTCGACCAACTTTGGACACCTACAGCGTTAGAGCGAAATAATTCCGACGTTGCCAATGATACCGGTCTTTTTGGAAAATACCTTAACTTTTACCCCAAACTTTTTAAATATTGGAAAATGATACAGTTAAACTGGCTGTCGTTACGCTGTAAATTTCTTCAGCCAACTGTTAGTAATTTAATAAAACCGGGAAACAAACGACAACAATAACAATCTAAACTGTTTTCAACTCTGTGGTAGTTCCAAAATTTATTGTTGGAGCCACCTGAGTCTGACACTAGTTAAACTATGTAACTGAAATTTATTATTTTCTAATTATTGGCTGGCAAACCTTACAGATTTAGATACTAACATAGGCAACACCTTATTGATTCAACTGATCCTCATAATATATGCATAAAACGCTTAAAACAACGTACGGTACGACATTATCTTATCTCGACATTATAGTTCCCTCCAGAAAGCGGTAACAACACTTAAGCCCGCAGAACTAAAGCCATTGATGATAACACATAATCTTACATATTTAATTGACTTATTTGGCGTTTTGACGCTATAATTATACATTGTGTGAAGAGTTTTAAGCTGAGCATAGCATGCAGGTTATAGGTTTTCAGTGTGTTAATGTGCTACCAGGTCTTCGATGGGTACACTGCATCAAGCTCGACAAAATTCTTAAACGCGGTTCTCATTTATGCGTCGTATGAGTATGGCCTAAAACAGGGTTTAAATCTTGCTCCTTCTTCTAAAAGACAGAATTCTGAAATCATACTGCATCGTGTAGAAATAGTAATGACCTATGCACTGTGGGCATTTGAGCCCAAATGCTTCAGCGTTCAACAAAATACAGTCTTTTAAATTTTAAGGTGGCCGGGCGGTTTGCGACATCTTTGGAGCGATATAACTTCAGTAGTATCTTCTATAACATTACTTGCATTGCTACAATTTGAGCTATTTATAGCATAGTTACAAACTTTAACAACAACATACTGCATTATTTTACACCTGAAACGCGGCGATGTCTGACTTCTACTCTTGAACAAGCGGCGATATACACTAATCGTTATGCTTGAAGCTTTAAACACGTCTTGTTAAGCTACCCAGATTCCAAGATTGGCTCCTGAGTTATAAGACTTACGACAAATGTTACATAGTATACAATGTAAATCTTACAACTGTTAGCTATGTAATGTATTTTTACATTGTATTAAAGCATCGAAATTTTTATATCTGATTTTAAACACGTTATGATATATCGTATTTAACATTGCAAATAGCATAATCTATGTATGATTTCTGGGTTATGCCAATCCTTGCCAAGAACATAACACAGTACGTGGCATGTTAATTCCTGAATTCCGAATACACAAAGATTGAAACTTGTTTTAACGGATGACTGTCTGATTTCATACGTTAGTTCAGTTTACAACTTGTATAATTGCCGAGGTCCAATACGCCACTGAAAAGTGGGGGCGCTACTATAAAATTGGATAGGCCACCTTCCTGCGGCCTGTTTTTGCCGAAGACGGGACCCACCCTCCTCCCTCTCCGCGTGCTGCGTCGCTGGATACTTGTATAAAAATTTATACAAAATAAAAATTTTTACAAAGTAGCGCATTTACAAGTATGACGCATATGTGTGTTTACGTATGATATGTTCGAAACAATGGCCCAAAAATTGGATTATTCAGAGCTAATGTCACCAATGTTGTGTAGGTAAACTTAGGAGACCACCCTAGGCAAAAGCTTAAGGTTAATAAATTTTAGTAAAACGGTAATTCGTTATTCAGATATCGAGCTTATTTAATGTCGCTGGGTGGGTTGACTAAACGTCGTATTTTTTGATATTCAGTACTAGAACTTTCATCGCTAATTCGTCCATGCCCTATAAAAATTTTTAAGCCTTTAAGTATTCTAACATTTTGTACTTTTTAATTTTGGCAGCAAAAATGTTACCCTTCACTATTAACCGATCATCAAATGCTAAAGTATATGTTAAACACAAAAGCAAATGCGTGGCAACCTACAGTTCAACAATACTTTCAGTTATCCACACAGATTGTTGAATAGTGTTTTCCAAGGGTACAATCAATGTATATGCGTTAATAATCAACTAAACATATATGTTGTGCTGCTGTACAGGTTTGAACTCATCATAGCTGTGCATACAAACTTTTAGACGTTTAAACGTACATTGGCTAGGCTATAGCTACTGCGTATAAATCCTGCATTAAAAATCAGAGTCATATTTTCCAATGGATCTAAATTTAATTTGCGAACTTCAAATTCGTGATCATTCGAATATATTAAAAACAAATAAAATATTGTAGGATGCAGCACCACTTCAGCAACGCATTCGCTGTCGAGGCGTACTATTGCAACGACGTCGTTGTATACTTATTCATCGCCAAACGTTTTGTTCCCCAAACCGTCAACTTCGAACGACAGCAGCGGTGAAATCATTGTACTGAATATTAATGTCAAGCCAGCTGTAAAATCGTCATCGCCACCGCTGACAACGTCATCATTTTTAATATCGTCAACAACGCCAGTGATTCCAAACGCAAAATTATCAGACAATTTTTGGGTCCAAACGAGTAAGTTTTATGCAAGCAAAATTCGATGATAAAATCAATATGTGGGTGGTTATAGTGGTGGGTATAACAGTCACGGGTGATAATTGAAACAGAAAGAGCGTAGCGAGGAAATGTCTGGAATGATATAGCGTCTTATTGGAAAAATATCTTTTTTCTCTGTTTGTTGGTTGCAAAACTCTTCACCAGATTGATATATTTTCGCAATTTTTAGTCGTCGCGTAACAAATTGAAGTTGCACAACTAGCTTATGTGCACTGTTCCCATTCTTTCGTACATAAATTTACACATAATCGACAAGAATTAGATACACTTTAGTTTCAACCATTGGGGATCATCCAAAGCATTTTAAGCTATAGCCCTTGCCACAGGTATCCGCACGAAAAATCGAGAACTTATTTAATCTGGTCCACAACTACAACTTTACAGGCATGCAATTTTGCAAGAGCTCCGAGCTATGAGCTAATGTTTCAAAAACCCTCAATAAAGTTAAATTTTCAAAACTTTGAAAATGTAACCTTTTTGATTGTTGGGTGCGACAATGTTATTTAAACATTTAACAACATTTATTTTGTTGCTTTAACCTTACACTGGGCCTCTAATTAACAATACCGGACAAAGGACAAAGTCGGATCAAAATTTGGTAAATTTTTAAACAAAAAATGGTTAAATTTTGACAATTTTTTCAATATAAATTTATATGTAGATGATAAAATGGGTTTATCGGTTTTCGCTGTCGCTAAATACGATAAAACAATTGTATTCACGTGGTTGCGTAATGACTAGTGTACTTTACAACGTAAAAATTACTCTTCTGAGCAATACATGGTTGTACTTGGTTCAGTTCATATTTGTCAAAACATACATTAAGACTTGCATGGTGGTAACCATGATAAATTTTTTATGGTATTCTAACAGAACAATAATGGTTTCATCTCTCATAAATTTATCTGAAAAAAATTAAAAATTTAACCATTTTTTGTTAAAGATTTACAATTTTGATCCGGTTGTTTGCCGATACAATTGACCAAATGTAATTTTAGAATAATGTTGTTAATGTTTAATAACATTGTCGCACCCAACGATCAAAAAGGTTACATTTTCAAAGTTTGAAAATTTAACTTTATTTGAGGGTTTTTGAAACATTAGCTCATAGCTCGGAGCTCTTGCAAAATTGCATGCCTGTAAAGTTGTAGTTGTGGACCAGATTAAATCAAGTTACTCGATTTTTCGTGCGGATACCTGTGGCAAGGGGCTATAGCTTAAAATGCTTTGGATGATCCCCAATGGTTGAAACTAAAGTGTATCTAATTCTTGTCGATTATGTGTAAAATTATGTACGAAAGAATGGGAACAGTGCACATAAGCTAGTTGTGCAACTTCAATTTGTTACGCGACGACTAAAAATTGCAAAAATATATCAATCTGGTAAAGAGTTTTGCAACCAACAAACAGAGAAAAAATATTTTTCCAATAAGACGTTATATCATTCCAGACATTTCCTCGCTACGCTCTTTCTGTTTCAATTTATCACACCGTGACTCCACCACTATGACCACTACATATTGATTTTATCATCGAATTTTGCTTGCATAAAACTTACTCGTTTGGACCCAAAAATTGTCTGATAAGTTTGCGTTTGGTATCACTGGCGTTGTTGACGATATTAAAAATGATGACGTTGTCAGCGGTGGCGATGACGATTTTACAGCTGGCTTGACATTAATATTCAGTACAATGATTTCACCGCTGCTGTCGTTCCAAAATTGACGGTTTGGGAACAAAACGTTTGGCGATGAATAAATATACGGCTTACGTCGTTGCAATAGTACGCCTCGACAGCCAATGCGTTGCTGAAGTGGTGCTGCATCCTACAATATTTTATTTGTTTTTAAGATATCGATGATAACTGATTTTGAAGTTCGCAAATTAAATTTAGATCCATTGGAAAATATGACTCTGATTTTTAATGCAGGATTTATACGCAGTAGCTATAGCCTAGCCAACGTACGTTTAAACGTCTAAAAAGTTTGTATGCACAGCTATGATGAGTTCAAACCGTACAGCAGCACAACATATATGTTTAGTATGATTATTAACGCATATACATTGATTGAACCCTTGGGAAAACACTATTCAACAATCTGGTGTGGATAACTGAAAGTATTGTTGAACTGTAGGTTGCAACGCATTTGCTTTTGTGTTTAACATATATTTTCACATTTGATGATCGGTTAATAGTGAAGGGTAACATTTTTGCTGCCAAAATTAAAAAGTACAAAATGTTAGAATACTTAAAGCTTAAAAATTTTTATAGGGCATGGACGAATTAGCGATGAAAGTTATAATCTGAATATCAAAAAATACGACGTTTAGTCAACCCACAGCGACATTAAATAAGCTCGATATCTGAATAACGAATTACCGTTTCTCAAAATTTATTAACCTTAAGCTTTTGCCTAGGGTGGTCTCCTAAGTTTACCTACACGACATGGTGACATTAGCTCTGAATAATCAATTTTTGGGCCATTGTTTCGAACGTATTTGGTACGACAAACCACACATATGCGTCATACTTGTAAATGCGCTACTTTGTAAAAATTTTTATTTTGTATAAATTTTTATACAAGTATCCAGGCGGCACGCAGAGGGAGGAGGGTGGGTCCCGTCTTCGGCAAAAACAGGCCGCAAGAAAAGTGGCCTATCCAGATTTTATAGTAAGGCACCCACTTTTCAGTCGCGTATCAGGACCTCGGCAATTATACAAGTTGTAAACTGAACTAACATCGGAGTCCGACAGTCATCCGTTAAAACAAGTTTCAATTGTTTGTGTTTTTTCGGAATTAAGGAATTAACATGCCACGTACTGTGTTATGTTCTTGGCCAAGGATTAACGTAAAAAAAAAAATCATACATCGGACTCTGTTATTTTGCAATGTTAAATACGATATATCATAACGTGTTTAAAATCAGATATAAAAATTTCGATGCTTTAATACAATGTAAAAATACATTACATAGCTAACAAGTTGTAAGATTTCCGTTGTATACTATGGGTTTTCTGATTTTTTTTAAGTCTTATAACTCAGGAGCCAATCTTGGAATCTGGGTAGCTTAACAAGACGTGTTTAAAGCTTCAAGCATAACGATTAGTGTATATCGCCGCTTGTTCAAGAGTAGAAGTCAGACATCGCCGCGTTTCAGGTGCAAAATAATGCAGTATGTTGTTCTTAAAGTTTCTAACTATGCTATCAATAGCTCAAATTGTAGCAAATGCAACTGATGTTATAGAAGATACTACTGAAGGTATATCGCTCCAAAGAATGTCACAAACCGCCCGGCCACCTAAAATTTACAAGACTGTATTTTGTTAAACATTGAAGCATTTGGCTCAAATGCCCACAGTGATAATTACCGTCTCATTCTACACGATGCAGTATGATTTCAGAATTCTGTCTTTTAGAAGAAAGAGCAAGATTTAAACCCTGTTTTAGGCCATACTCATAGAGACGCATAAATGGAAACCGCGTTTAAGAATTTTGTCGAGCTTGATGCAGTGTACCCATCGAAGACCTGGTAGCACATTAACACACTGAAAACCTATAACCTGCATGCTATGCTCAGCTTAAAACTCTTCACACAATGTATAATTATAGCGTCAAAACGCCCAATAAGTCAATTAAATATGTTAAATTATGTGATACTCATCAATGGCTTTAGTTATCCGGCTTAAGTGTTGTTACCGCTTTCTGGAGGGAACTATAATGTCGAGATAGGATAATATTGCGTTTACGTACCCGTATGTTTTAAGCGTTTTATGCATATATTATGAGGATCAGTTGAATCAATAAGGTGTTGCCTATGTTAGTATCTAAATCTGTAAGGTTTGCCAGCCAATAATTAGAAAATAATAAATTTCAGTTACATAGTTTAACTAGTGTCAGACTCAGGTGGCTCCAACAATAAATTTTGGAACTACCACAGAGTTGAAAACAGTTTAGATTGTTATTGTTGTCGTTTGTTTCCCGGTTTTATTAAATTACTAACAGTTGGCTGAAGAAATTTACAGCGTAACGACAGCCAGTTTAACTGTATCATTTTCCAATATTTAAAAAGTTTGGGGTAAAAGTTAAGGTATTTTCCAAAAAGACCGGTATCATTGGCAACGTCGGAAATATTAATACGCTCTAACGTACTGTTAGGTGTCCAAAGTTGGTCGACTATGGTGTGTTGATCGTTTCAGCGGGGGAGGGGCGGTGGTAGGTCCGCTGGGCAGAATATATTTTTAAAATGTTTTAGAAACTCATAATTTTCCCTATTTTACAAAATATTTCTCCAATTTTTTCTGATTATCATCAGTTTTCCTATATTTTGCTAAATGTTTATCAATTTTTGCCAATTTGTGCAATTTTCGCCAATTTTTATTAATTTTCGCATAATTCTACACACATATTCGGCCTCCGGAGTGAGGAGAGGATTGGAAAAAGAGGATGTTGTTGCGGGTACGGCAGCTGGAGAAGTAGGCAAATAACTGGGTCCCACTCACAGGCGGTATCCCCTATCCACGGTTAAACACTCTTGTTTCAGAGTGAAAGAGTTTGGTTTATGTCGAAAAATTAAAAATTCTCTGTAACAGCTAACACTGCGACTATTTGCGCTTATCTGGAACATCCTTCTGAGAGATAGTATAAACTGTTTAACAGTTCAAACAGTTTCAATATCTTATCAGCGGTTGATTTGGGCTACTTGGACCATTTGTTCCAAGAAAACGTGGAGTAAGAATGTTCGAAAATATTAAATGTGAAAATATATCATTAGCTGTCGCAAACAAATAAGAACTGATTTCATCTCTGTTTCTCTGTGCATCAGGATACCGCGATATAAAACCAAAACAGTGCTATACTTTCCTCTAGTTATACTATGTTAATACCTTGCATATGTAAGTTTGAAACTGAGCTAAGGAATTAACTAAATATTGAACATATCCTAAAAACTAAATCAGAAATGAAATAACTACCACATTTGCAACTAATGATGTGCTTTGGTGAAATTTTAAAATAAGCGTTTTCAAAGTATTTTGTGATCAAATTTTTTTCGTTTAAATACTATAAATATATGTTGGCCATGTTATTCCTTTTCCACGCATCGACGAATTGCACTCATTTTCAAGAAATACACAGTTAATAAATACCTTAAAGTATACTTACCGACGATCGCAAATATCACGCAAAGTGACTTCGGAAACGTCATTCTTTCTTGGACAATATTTGTTATGTTGTATATGGTTGCAATTCATTAGACAATCCGCCAGAACATTTATTTCATAAAGGCTGCCTACATTACAAGTTCCTGGTATGGCTACAGTTTGACCGAAAAAGAAATGGAAACAGTTTACTGTGTATCTAATCATAAGAATATGATCGTACTTATAAATCAGTTGCATGAATGGTTATACATGTTTACTGCACTAAAAGTATTAGTATGACATTGTTTCGTGTCATTGTGCTGAACTACAATCATCATGAATTGTATAAACTGCCTAAAATACAGAAAATATTAAGAAAATAAAACATTTCTGTGTCTGTTAAAATTTTAAAACCATTATTCACTTATTGAATTTCTGGACGACCATAAGGCTTCCAGAGTGCCATTCTCGAAACGTTTCCCTATCAAGAAATATATTCAAGTAAGTAACTAATATCTGAAGAATTCGTTGCTGGGGTCTCGAGCTTTAATTAGTAGATTCTCTTTCACCAGGACATTGTTTTGAAAACAATGGAGATTAGGCAGAAACATATAATGTGGAATAGCAAGAGTTGTAACTTTCTCAAAGCCATCATATAAGGCAAATCCATGAATTATTACTGGTGATACCTATTCCATAAAATTACACACAGATTTTACGGTGGACGGTTTAAGCTCTTATGCAATTGAATTCATGTTTCGTTGTATGTCACAATACATAATTTTTATCTCTTTGTATAAATTATAAGGCCGCACCGTAATGTCTTAATAGCTACGTTAAACAGTGGAATTTGGCAAGGATTTTCCAAGTGCCGAGTGGCGTAATGGGTTTAACGCGTTCGTCTCAACTCGCATGTCGGTTGCCGCGGTTAGTGGTTGATTCGACGATAATGTGATTGACTGAAAACTGGACAATGATATAACAAAATCTTGTGAACACAAAGTGGGTTTGCTTAAACTGCAATCTATATGAACGGCTGTTAGACACTAAAACCAACAAATCCAACACACCTAGTTGATGATATTATGTGAGAAATACTAGAGATTATGATTATTAGTGGCAATTTTCTCAAAATATAGACAAACCGCCGCGTGTTAAATATTGCAAGATTTCCTACAAAAGCTGTTAACAAGGTGGAATAATTATCATTCTACTGCAAATGCTTTATGTTCAAATTAGATTCTTTGAATAAAACGTGACCTTAAATAAAGAAGTTACAAAACAACTTTTATAAAAGCGAGAAAAGTCGCGGCGTGTGCTCTTGAAGGCTATATTACAAAATACTATTCCAAACTACAAATTCTTACGAATATACGACCAAAGTTATGTGGTACGGAGAAAATATTTTAGTACGCTTACCCCCAATTCCCTGATAACGCTTGAAAATAATATCACATCAGATCGGCAATAAGAGACTAACGATTATCAAATTTTGATAACGTGTCATCTTCCAATGCTAAAACTTGACAATAAAGCGACGCCTATTATATAAACAATATAGCATTGAATAAATTATTACTGAAATGCTTGTTGCCATTATATGGAAACAACAATAATGCGGATATATAATGCTGTGAGTTGACCGCTCATTTTAGTAGCAATGTGATTCCCCTCACGAGTATGTTTCACCTCGCGTGATAGTGTATACTCTACTTAAAACAAAACAGCGGTCAATTAGACTTTGTTATATAATGATACATACCTATGCTAATAAAGCTTGTGGGTGGCTGAAATAAGTCTCAAGCAATGCAGGCTAAAACAGGTTAGCTGAATAGGCCACAAGGCTTAGACACCGGTGACTCTTGATTTCTGCTAGAAGACCAATTTCAATGGGGTTAGTCGACTCCAATCAACTCAAATAACATACGGGTAGCCGATAAATCTTTGAGAATCCCAGTTAGTAACCCCTGACTTTGTTCGAGGTCAATTCGAAAAGCGACCAAACTGTCGGATCTGACAAAGGAATTGGGCATGACCAAGTGTCGCTAGCCATCATGAAAAATTGTATAATGGTTTTTCATTATCAGTGAAAACTAGTGAATTAGTGATATTACTAAACAAATTGCATAATCTACGGGTGGCATTGTAAACGAGTACACTTTAATTAGAGATGTAAAACTTTAATTCCCATTTTAAACTTCTATGCAAATGAATCTCGTTTCCAAACTAAACTTTTTGCCGCCGCCGAGCGTTTGGAAACTTCGTATTTCCACACCATGCAGCTGTACAATGCATAAAATTCAGAATATGTTATAAACCGTAAGCTATGTGAAACAAATACTGCATGTGGAAACTTCACTCATAATAGCCCCAACTAAGCCAAATTTCTCTCTGTATTTGCGTTGTGTACCGCTATCGGGGCCTCCAGAAACAGTATAGCCTTATGCACTATGTAGTAGCGGGGTCGCTGTCCGTTAATTTCATATTCAAACCTAAATACAGCTAACGGTCACAAACCGGCTGGCAGGGCTCGGTGTGGGCGTACATTAAAAGTGTACAATGCCCTAGAGCAATACAATAGTTTTCCATAGCAGACCAAGCACTAACTAATAATCGGAAGTGCGGCCTGCTTTCACAGAGATAGGGCTCTTTCGCGAAGGGTAGATGTTCGGCACCCTGAGAACAAGTTTTCCATTGGACACCTTGCGAGATACGATATTTACCCTAAAGTGCAAGGTGTGAGGTCCGCATGAAAAACATTCTGGAAAAACGTTAGCTATTGCATGTATGACCAGTCGGCGTTCCGATACGCTCTGGAACTGCAACTATGCATGTTTAGCCGATGGGCTAAATGGTGAAATCCTCGAATA
>JASANE010019219.1:0-21506 GCA_030248225.1 Trileptium ribeirensis
GTTCTTCGTTCAGTTACGTATTATTGTATCTAATTTTCACCAAATATATAGCTGTAGATTGTCAAGAATTGCTGAAGTATCAAAGGCTTTTATCTGTCAGTACAAAAGTTGCTCGTAGCACTGATTGTGTTGATACTTACTGCTAACTAACTCAAAATGTGTTGGAAATAGTATTTCGTTTTATTACAACGCAAATATTCAGACACAACACAACTACAATAACCACAATATTAAGAATAACAATGATGGTACCAAAGCGTTGAATTAGTCGATGAATTAACAACGAACTATACTATTAGGAAACTTGTCTACATTCATTTTACAAAGTTTTAATGACAGTGAATATTTTTTCACATTCATCCCTGCTTCCATATCCATCAAATAGGCAAAATTTCTGGTATTGAATTAGTTACTCAGTTATTGTGTAATTAGATTTGATAAGTATGTTTTGGCGTATAAAACGTAATGTTACAACAAAACGTGTAGAATGTTTCCGCTGAAAAGATATATAAAGTTAGAATTACGTCAAAGTCAAAGTTTATTGAACATCAAGATTACGGGCATACATGAATATACATGGTACAACGAAATAAATAATAGTTTGAAACATGAATGTCGCAACAAAGAATATTCAATAAATGGTTATAAAGAAAAACAGGTCCCATTCTTATATCTAACCTAGGTTGCGATCTTAGTCGAGCTATGGTTTCAAAATGTTGTTTTTCTAACTGAATTTAAATGTTCTTAAATTTGCTGAACTGAGTTTGGAAAATATTTCCATATATCAACGTGCCGCAGAGCAAACATATTTCTTGCTGTGCTGGTATGAAACTTATGTTTTAAAAGCTTTTACCGTTTCCTTGTTTACTGGTATTCTGCAAGAATATGAAAAGGTTTTGACTAGCATCTACATCGGAGTTCACACATTTAAAAATCATTTGATCTGCTCATCAAAGATCTGCTCGAAGATTCCGCAACTTCAAGGGGTCACGTTCATGAAGTCTTAGGTTCTCCTTGTAACTTATAGAGGCATCACTCTTTCTATAATTTAGTCTTGGAGTAAAATATCTCTATACACGTTCAATTGTCTATCTCCACTAGGAATGTGGTGACCAGACTGACGATGAATATTCCAAAAAGGTCGAAAATAGGATATGTAACAAACAGGTAAGGCTAGTAGGTCACAGTTTATAAAACCACGAAACAGCATGTTAGTAATACGACACGCTTTCAAAAAATGTTAGATCATAATTAAATATAAAACCCAAATCTTTTATTTGATGCAAAGTGGGCAAATCAGTTAGATTTGTACCATACCTTATCTTTGCATTGCCTTTACCAAAATGCAAAACTCGATATTTCAATGGTTATTGGCAAGCTGTCAGTCAGAAGACCGGTTCGACACTAGGTTTCTTGTTAGAATTTTTATGATACAGTAGTCTCTGCATCTTTTTGATTTATCAATAACTCTCTCACATTTTTTGCTAAAAACTTCGTATCCGTAAAAATCGTTGGTTTTATGTTAACGATTATTTTTCTGCCTTATCATTTTTCTAATGAAACATGGGTACACAAGTTTAAATTTCTATAGTCATACCACATATCAACGAAAGACTGGGGTTAACCAATCACAATACCCACAATATAGAAATCAATAGATGTGTGATCGGAAAACATCTCGCCATGTGAGACATTGGTAAGGCATTTAACAATTAATTAACTCATGAGTGTTGTTACCTCGAGAAGCAAAGTGAACCAATTTAGTGAAGTCTTTTTTATAGCAAATTGGCCAACTATAGCAGCTTGGCCACAGTCTGGCGATGAATAGCAAGCTACAGTGTATTTCATGAATGTTGCAATCGCCCAACAGAGTTATTGGACAGTTCTCTTGGAAAAGTTCGTTCATCTGATCAATCATATCAAGCGTATATTCAAGAGTGTCATGTGGAGGTCTGTAGAAACTTATTAATCTATGGTTATTTGGTATATATATATAAATCTACGCATACAATCTCTAAATTTATGTTGGTACAATTAACATGCAATGCTTTCATAGAATGATGTAAAAAAATGGCAACTCCTGCTCCAAGGGTCCTTATCCGATCTTTGTAAAACACTGAAAACTTTGGGCAGTTAATCATTGCGTTTGCTAATTCGTCGTCTAAATACGTTTCGCAGGAGGTAATCATTTGAAGATTTTCGCTGCTAAGAAGGCACTCCAAAACGGTGTTAATTTATTCGTTAAGCTTCGGAAATTTAGTAACTTTTCAGGGTACTGAAGATGCATTTGTACGCGCACGACTCGCACCCACGTCCAGTTCTCCGAATGAGGAACATAGCTTGACTTCGCAGTATTGCAATTGCAATGCAAATTATTACCAATAGCTGTTGGGAAGTTTTTTTCAAAAATTTATTCAAAGCTACTGTGTTCATACATGCTCTAGGTTAGAGGTATCAGGAAAGGTTCCGAGTCTTCATCAGGGAGGCGGACTTAGTTTCCATTAGGGAGATAATGCGGCCGCCGGACGGGGAGGTTTGTTATGTCTTCGGCACCTGCGACTACCTGTGAAGAGAATCCTGGCAAATGCCAGGGAGTTTAAGATTCATTTTCTTATAAGGAGATGGTCCCACTATACTATATGAGAATGTGTGACTATGTAGTATTCAGCTAATAAACATCCTACTCTGTGATTATAGATTATTGGATAAAGTTAAGGATCTTTAACATATTTAGGGCAAATTCATTCATTTGAAATATGTATGCAACGTTACTCTGTCTCCTGTACGGTTTATATATCCGTCCGTGATATAGAGTTATTACACCTTTGTGGATGATTGCAGAAAAAAAATACTATTTTGAATTCTTCAAAATAGTTCTTTTAAAATTCATTCTCAACTTCTAAGTAAAAACGAAAATTCATGATGTTAACGTCAGTAGTCACGGTATATAATTGCAAAAATTAACATTAAAACAACTTGTAGGTTTAGTTAATAACACAGTAACTTTTCGAACTTTAGCTATCCTAAAGTTTGAAATTTAAATATTATGACAGATACCTGTTAGTTTAACTATTAAAAAAGCTTGACATTTAAACGAGCCCATGTTACCTGTTGTAAGTTACAATTGAAATTTTTATCCTCAAAACAGTCAAACAAATGATTTGTGAATCCAGAATTTTGCATCGATTTCAAGCAAGTATGTTGGTAGCAGGTAATTTTTAATCAACTAAGGTAAAATTTAATTGCTTTACATAAGAATCTTTGATGTTTTTGCTGATTCAGTCTTGCGATAAAACAAAACTTCGCAATGTTCACCTATATGAGCCAAATGAGGCGTTCCACAGTGATGTGTAGGCCAAATTATTTAACCTCAGGCGCACAAATACAGTATTGGTTATTTCCCTTTGACACACACTAAATCCAGTCCTTAATAGCTTAGATGCTTTTGCCTTCTAGCGGCACTAACCACTTTAGGTATGGGCTGAAATTCTCCCAACCTTTGTACGTATTTTTTGCACAAGCTACAGCTTTTCAAAAATTAAACTCAAGGTGGTAAAATTATGTCGACTAATCCACTAAAATAAGGGTATTCTGCTTTTTGTAGGAAATACAAGCCAGTCTTCTGGCGATGTCTGTAGCTGCTTCTGAAAATCATTATAATAACTGTTGTGTTTAGCCAGCGTATTAAATAATCAGGTAAAATAATCCAGGTTTCATCACGTTAATTCTTGAAATCATGCAAGCATGGTTTGCTATGTTGTAAAGCAAGTGTAAGTAGTGTTGTCACGAAAGAATACAAATAAAACGATAGGTTCTATACGATACGTCGTACAGTGCACACAAACAAAAATCGAAATTTTGAAATTATAATAAAAATTAACAAAATAGATCACAAAGCTAGTGTTTACAGGATTTGCGATATATACTATATAGTTATGAAATTTTGTTGAAACTTTTATATTTCACTAACCGATCAGGTTATTTGTCTAAATTTTTCTGCTGGGTGCGTTTCAAGCTGTACGTTACCAATTACAATATTTTGAGCATAACTCCGCCTGTTCTGGAGCAGGAGTAAAACAACACCTTGTTTTAGGCTAATATCAATCTTTATAAATCTTATCATTTGTAACTCATTGCGCGTGAACTGATTTGGCTCAAATTTTGATTGTAGATGTATTTTAGCTGGCTTGTCTGTGTAAAATAATATCACGTATAGATAAACCTTCAGATGACAAAGAAACCCAAGCAAATTTAATTATTAAGGCCAAATCTAAGCACATTTGTGTTAATACGTAATATACATTCTTAAAACATGATCCGATATTCACAAAGTAATTACATTTATTTAGGCACATGATGCAGCAGGCAATAATAGATATTTCCGGGCTGTTTTACTTGTGTTCGTATAGAAGTAATGTATTTATGTAAAATTAATGCTGCCAACGCATCGGTTTGAACAAAGCATCTAGACCTCCGTTCCGGAGAAATTTCATATATATCTTTAACAAATAATGCGGGATTCACTTTATAATGTCCCCACCACTTGGAACTTATGTACCCCATACAGTGGCAGGCACACCCTAGACTACAGGGTGTCTTAGACACCCCTGTGTTTTTAAATAAAGTTTCAAATAAGGTTCAAACAAAGCTAGCTAATAGTTTGGCTTATTTCAGACGGCGTCAATTAACCGTCGTTGCTTTTTCGTTTTGCTGAGGGTTTCCGCCACCTCGTGGGGTCATTTTACATAGGTCCTACAGGATACCCTAGAAACACCGCATTGGCAAGCATAAAACACCGAAATACTACATTGCCAGAATGAGGTATCTAGGGGTGTGCCCGACACCCTCATATTTTGTTATATGGTGTGGGTGTCACTGTCACCGTCTTTACGGTATAGTCTACACTACAGGGGAACAAATGTTCCAACTGTTGGGGACACTATAACGTGAATCCCGCATAACTTTAATGTTCGATGCTTACGGAGTTTGTGAAAGTGACAAATCGATGGTAAATTCTCATGCGTTCGCATTCAAACTACGAGACGTCACTAAAATATACACAATCTTGATAATTTCAGATTAAATATCGATTGCATAAATATTAGCAGTCCATCAATGGATGCACCTGAAGGATTAAGCATGTCAAAAAGTTTGACTCGAGCGCGGATGTTGCAGTCAAAAAGTGAAAGCGTTGATACTGTTGATTTCGGTCCGATAAAGCCGTCCACGAAGGTGAAGTCAAATTTAGCCGTTGCACCCCAAATCGAACCAGATCTCCCTTCGTACTGCAGTTTACCTGGTCGTCGCATTGCCGCAAGTTCACAGCATATGACTACCGACCTGTCTGTCGATACTACTCGCAAAAAAGATTCAATTACATCATTTTCTACAGCTACAGCTAATTGGGCCAAAAAGCGCTATAGTATCGCCCTAGAATCTGGTAGAATTCCGAAAACGTTTTCTCCCAGGAGGCAAAAATGTCGATCGCCCGGTCAAAAATCAATATTATCAGCAACTGCAACCACCACAAAACCACAGAGACAGTACCCGTTGGCGTCGAACAGTAAACATCATCGAATTTCACAACAAATTCCTGAAGAGCCTAAAACAGCCGCTGGTCGGCGAGAGTCGTATCGACGTTCGTCAAGTGTTTGGAAATCTCTTTCCGAAGAACCGATCGGAGCAGAACTAGGAACGTTACCTCCCGAATTTGAGGCCTGGCGACGCGGGGCAGAATTTCAATCAGACAGTCCGGCAACTACACCTCCGCCATCTGAGCCATTGCTTCGCGTTAAACCGGACTACTATTCACAATTCCGTCATCATCAACTAGCGCCTGTTTTAGCAAGAGGTCGTCATCGTAGAAAGGCTGCGAAGAATCATCAACAAAAACACCAACACATGTCGTCATATCCTTCGCAGCAGTCGAGCGCGCTTACATCGATGCCCGCGTCAGCATGCCAATCATTTCAGCGACTGCGTCTGAAGACACTTTCTGATGAAGACGAAATTGATGAAGAAATCACAACGTTAACGGCAAAAGTATCGGGCAGCGGTATTTGTCGATCAGTATCTGATGAAGTGCCAACAAAGGTAAGCTAAATAAGTTTGTGGTCATTATTTGTTATCGATAGCTTACACAAATCAAAAGACAGCAATGAATGCAATTTAATTAAACAAAATTTTGCTACAATGCATTTGAAATAAAATGCAGGCCATGCCGTTCTCGCTACACTAAGCCTAAGCCTTAGTCGTAGCCTATGCTAAAGTCCTTATATGAGACATACACTAAGCTTAAGTCGGGGTGTTGCCGCCCCCGAACCCCCGCTCTAAGCTGTTCTATTTTCTAACGTTATAACGTACAGCCCCTCAGAGCTACTTGGGCCGGCAACATTATACGCCAATATTTAGAGAACTGTTGATTATTATATAAAATATTCGTTCAGTATATTTGATGGCTTGCCTTTAATAAATTTTCCGATTTCATCATACACCTCTCACAAGCAGAAAATATAATATCAGCTGAAACTATTCAGGTGATACAATCAGTACCTGTAATGTACATCCACAAGGTGTGCGACGTCAGCAAAATGACACAACCGCTACACGAAAGTTTTTTTGCCAAAAACTACAAAAAATAGTCAGGTTTAACTAAAAATGTTAAACGAATGACGGCTGCGTGATTAAATGTTGTCGGAAAGATATGACATGGTACCGATGTTTTGCTGCAATGTGAGGTTACATCAACTAAATTATGTGACTGTGTCATGCTGGCCAGTAAGATGACTAAATATTTTTATTCGAAAGACAAACTCCCAGATAACTCACTAAGCACCGCAGACCACACAGACGAAGCGATTCACAATTATGGTTATAAATAATGTGGCTTTCTCTAAAAAATATGTATATAATAGCTAGGTTCACACGTCAAACTCTTTGCTCAAATGTTAAGCTCGACATTTGAGCAAAAAGTTTGCCGTCTGAGCGCACCTTAATGGATGAAATATTTAAACGTGGAATAAGTAGTAAATATTCAAATAATAATTATAAAAGGAGCATTATAAGTAGTGATAAGTGGAATACAATAAATGTATAATATTTGTATATAGTACGTAATATACTAAGTTTCTCGCTGATAAAAAACCCAGTTCTCTGTTTGCGTAGGATCGTGAATACTTACTCCTGAAGTGTATGCTTATATAGTGTTTAGCTTTGTAAAAATTCTTTTTTGTGTGTTCTTCGCATAAACTTAAGTGACAGAAATTAAGAATGTAAAAACAAACATGTAAAACTGATTGGGTTCGGTAAAAATGTCATCTTATGCGGTCATATTGTTATTATTGACTTATCTATTATTTACAAATTATTTATGGAAATACTGTTGAAACTTACACTTTTACACCGTTGTTCATTCTAATATTTAAACATTTTATATCTATTTTAAACTTAGATGTTTAAAAAGCAACGGGTTCACACACTGGTTGATATTTAACGCTGCTGTATATACGTGCCGGTTTCATAAAAGCTCACACAACTGTTGTCATTTATATTATCGTTTTTCGAAGATTTATTGGGGTATATTTGGAACATGAAATGACTTAATACACAAACGGTTTCATGTTTTTGGCAAGTTGCTCGTTTCGTAGTCGAAAAAGTACAGCTTTGTTAAAAACTGTTAGGTGAAACGTATGCTAAGTACTACAAACAGGTATTTCAATGTGAAATTTTTTCTGTATACGTACTGAACACATCTCATGTATATAATATAATATGTTCTATACGCACATAAGTCACAAGGTGTTCCAGGTCTGTCGGCACAAGCATAGATATATACATAGATAGATAGGTATATTATATATATTCGGAGTACATAGATATTCATAGGGCGATAGGAGGGGATACTTCTTGTGACGTCGGATTTCCCCCTCTCCTCGGAGGACCTAGTTAGAGAGACCTAGTTAGACGAGTAACAATTTTTTGTTATACTATGACATATAACCATGTGTTAGTGATATCACTAAAAATTTCGAATAAATGTATGGTAGGTACAATTCGTGGGTAATGAGAAAACGTTTGAGCTCTTTCACTGTTATTGGTAATCAAAAAATACAATTCCTGAAACTTTGTCTGCTAACAGCTTGAGACCTCGGCTTTTGAGGCGCAAATATCGTCGAAGTTAAAGCGAACGCGTTGCTTAAAAATGATACTTCCTGCGTTTAAACCGGATATAAAATCCCTGGATTCGTTCTAGAATTATTAGTAAAGTGTGTCTATCTCCCTTCTACTAGCCACAATGACATGTGGGACTTAGAAACGATAGATTTCCAGGGCATCATTCATCAAAAAGTCGAAACCAGGTTTCATGGCCAGCGTACTATTCGACGAACAATAAACCATTCAAACAATGATCCGACGACTGTTATCCACAGATTTTATTTGTCTACGGTATTGGAATGAACGTAGCGCCTAAAATATTATAATGCGAAATTGAAAATTTTAGATAATTAAAATGCGGCATTCTCCCGTAGAAATTAGCCATGATATTTGGCATCGGATAGCGACCAACCATAGCATAGCGTGGTTGAGCTGTCAACATGAGACATATGACCTCCATGAAATTAGGGGATCAATCTTGCAAGCCCTGGAAAACAACTTCTCCATAATTGTATGCCTCGTCGATATACTTATATGGTGAAGTATTGAGATTGTGGTTCTTTTCCAATATCCCTCAGCCCGAAGTTGGTCAATTTTGAAGATACAGAGCTGATTTGGTACCAATCGATTCGGTTCGATGAAGCGGCTCAGAAAATGCTATTTTAACCATATGCCTGAAAAATTTTTTTCGATTTTTTGAGGTCCCAATGGTCCCCCATTGGGAAACCAAAAATTTTTTTTCTTCGGAATATGGTCATGTTTTGTACCATTCGACTCGGCTTCATGAGGGAAATCCAATAGTATGTAGTGTATTAAAATCTACACCACCGTTAGAAAGTAATGAGGACCCAAGTAACTGCGAGGGAGGTACTTAGTACAATAACGTTCGAAAAAGGAAGAGCTTAGAGTCAGGGGGTTCGAGAGCGGCAGCCCTATCTAGGCTTAGGCTTAGTTGTATGTCTCATATAAGAACCTTAGCTTAGGCTAAGACTAAGGCTTAGGGTTTAGTATATCGAGAGTGGCATGACCTGCATTTTATTTTCGCCCCAGGATTACTTGGGCTCTAATAACTTTCTAACGGTGGCGTAGATTTCATTATACCACATACCAGTACATTTCTCTCATCAAGTCGAATGGTACCAGACATGACCATATTCCGAAGAAAAAATTTTTTGATTCACGAGGGGGACCATTGGTACCTCAAAAAATCTAAAAAAATTTCTGGGATATGGGCGAAATGAGTATTTTCTGAACCGCCTCATCAACCTGAATCGGTTGGTACCAAAATAAGCTCTGTATCTTCAAAATTGACCAAATTCGGGCTGGCGGATAATGGAAAAGAACCCTATTAGTAGCTCTATTTTATTTCTAGAACATGGCGCGTCCCAATTTCATCACCTTTTATGCTGGTGTAACATCGTTCATCTCCAAATTGACATATGGGACAGGCGTAGCCTTCGAGGCAGCTGTTGTATCATCTTGTTAGCAATTACTGCATGGGTCTACGCTGAGATGACGTCGAGTTATACTAGAACTATGTGAATCGATTCGGATGAAGTTACATTTAACCACAATCTTATTCAATTAAAACGTTGTAAAGTAAATCTGTAGGCACATATGGTCCTTTTCGATCATCTAATCTCTGCGATTGGACTAGTTAGTCAATCTTGGGATCATTGTTTTCGCGTTTAGATGTATAGTAACGGAAGTCATTAGGTAGCGGTCGGTTGCGTTAGGTCCTCTATGGGTGACATGTGCCTGCGTAATGCAAGCCACGAGATTTTTAGCTTCGAGAGGAACTTGCTCAGACAGATGCTCGATCGGGTAGAACCATTAATATACTTGGCTTTAAGAGAAATCAGGCTACTTAAACAATTTCTACGTTTGTTCGGTCGGACCAGGCTTGCAAGTAGAGCGCTGATTTTAAATGCGCAGCATTAACATCGTTTCTGTTCACCTGTTCGATGACACGATACCAAGATGCTTTGTTGGCTGATTTGGTGTTGTACTTAGTTGGTGCCTTGTTGTTGATCATTGCATCGTTATTGAACACAACCCGCAATTGTTCCAGATTGTGTTCTGAAATTCTGTTGAAATTAGCAGGACCGGGATTAAGTTAGAGTATCCTAAATATAATGAACGACAATCGGGACATGATGCATGTCAAAAACATGAATCGTTAATCCATTCAGAGGAACCAAACCTGCGTTATTTTTGGCAGCTTAGTAACCAGCTGCGAGCGACTGAATACAACTTGTCACACCGTTTGTGTGCGCTATGCTGCGGCAGCCAAGGGCAGATCCAGGTGGCGCACCTCCTGATCTCACCTCCTACCTAGGCTCCATAACCCATCCCCCCGCGATGCAGTCTCACCCATCCTCTAAAGACCTCAGCCGACGACGCTCATGCACGTTGCGGTGGGGATTCGACCTAAGGATTACCTCTGGATCCGCCCTTAGCAACAGCGAGTACATACTACGCGACATGACATAAACAAATTTAGGTAGACATTGAATTCGATTTAAATGTGTCTTTGAATTTGTATATACACAAATTATATCGAATTCTGTAATCCATAACTGTTAAATGGTTTGTCTGAACACACACATTACCGTACGGATTCGATAAATTCTTTTCCACACTCTTCCGTAACACCAATAGGCCAAGAGTGTCAATATTATGATATTTCACAATTTTACAAGCTCTTACTTTCATCTATGGAGCACCTGAATTGTCTTGATACAGACTTTAACCGCCGCACTCAAAATTGCTTGTACACTGGATTGAGACTCTAGTATTTACACCGTAATGGACAACAGACTTGTGTCTTGCAGCTAAATTGAACCAATAAGGCCACAATTTAATTTTAAATATTTCTATTTGCCTATAAAACTTACGCGCTCTACGTTACCGAAAGTTCACTCAACTCTGCATAGCTACAAATCTAACTTAGCAGCAAGTTAACAATTATGATCGTCGTTGAAACAATTCACAACCCTGACTTCTCTGTCTCCGGACAAACAATTTTATTTAATTATATGCTTTTATGGGCTTTTTTTAATTATCGAAACTACCAAACTACCACCTATCGGCTACCACTGCTACTGTTGGAGCTGGGCTATTAAGCCAAATAAAACTATTGTTTTCCTACCAATATCAAATTTATTATATATGTGATGTTAAAGGTATATATTTCTTAATTTTGACATTTTGTGAGAGCACTGAAAATTTTAGAATATCGGTGACGATACTAGACTGATACGTACTGCGTTTAGTCGGCCTTTGTGTGAAAAGGCAAACATTCAACTGCTATATATGTGCTCGACTGATTTGGATGCTTTTATATTATTATAATTTCCGGAATCGCTCTGAGTGGCACACCGCTTCGTCACACAAGTACGCGCACAAACAAATAGATATGTCTGTGGAGTCTGTACGATAAATTCATTATTAAAACGTCAATCCAAGGCCATATATCCATGTGTAAAGAGTATAGCTATGTTCCGCACGTCATTCTAGTGTTTAGGTGTCAATAAATTGCAGCTACAGGTCTTAATTTCTAGAACAAAACCCGGTTCGTGATGTCTGATTCGAATTGTATTAAGAGATTTTAACACTTTAATGGGCACCGCAAACGAACAAAACCGGGAACAGCGAACATTAGGATACGTTTTGCATAGTAGCAACGATGCGTTCTAATATTCGACTGGACACGCGTTTTATTGTTCCTAA
This sequence comes from Trileptium ribeirensis, assembly GCA_030248225.1. Lineage (NCBI taxonomy): Eukaryota > Metazoa > Nematoda > Enoplea > Enoplida > Thoracostomopsidae > Trileptium > Trileptium ribeirensis. Next base: position 11,887 of record JASANE010019219.1, read on the forward strand.
AAAATTGAGGGGAAAACATATTTTATATATATGGTAAAATTTTGGGGTCTTTCAGAATATACCATATTGGCCAGATTTAATTTTCTTGGATTCTTTGGGTTATCAATGGTGCCTTGGCACCCAAGAATTTTGAAAACAATTTTCTACATAAATAAAATCTGAGACTAAATCTCCGCGATTAGTCCACGGGTTAAGGAAGTATTGGCATTTATGTGAAATCCTAAGCCTAAGGTTGAGCCTTAGCTTTAGTGTAAGCCTAAATCATTAACTCATGAACCCATTGTGCTGATTGTACCGCCATTCAACTCAGATAGTCAAAGCGTGTTCGAATGATGTATCAAATTACATATTTATCGAGAAAATTTTTTTAGAAATTTTTGGGTATATATCGAAAAAATCCAAAAATCCAAAAGGAACCCAAAAAGTTTTCGTTTTAAATCTTACCCAAATAGGTATGTTCTGAGAATAAGTAAATTCTGAGCGAGCTGAGTCGAATGGTACCAAAATTATCGCTACATTTTAAGAATTGACCAATTCGGGGAGCTAAAGGAAAAGACTCAAATTTTGTTTACTTACTAAATTTCTTGTTACATGTCTAATTTGACCATGTGCTCATCGATTAACCCTTAAAATGAAAAAAGGATGATTGCACTGGTACAGCGTTACTTTATCAAATTACCTATAATTTAAGCATATCCTATGTAATCGAAATAATTTTAGTGCACTGTTAAACGTTAGAATGAAATCATGGACTGCATTCGTGAGACAATAGTAACTCATGCTATGATTGCTGTCAAATAATAGATTCTGGGCTTCTATCTACGGATGATGAATTATGCTGTCTGTAATACTACATTGAGGCGTCTCCCTGATTTCCATATAGCAAGAGCGCAAATAAACGTAGTGCGTAGCCTATTCCTGATACTAAACATATTAATTCATGCTATTGCCTAGAAATATGGAAACATCTATTAAAACAGAAACATTATCAGTTTTTCGAGGAATTATTTGCTTACATCTTATACACTTGAATAGGTATTAAAATTTTCCTAAGTTGCTAAAAGTTAAGTTTTATAGTTGCTGAGAAATCAAAAACTTGTCACATACATAACACGAGCGGCTCACGAAATGTATTTTATGAATACAATTCAATAGCTGACTAAACTACCCATGGGATTACCTTTACCCATTACCTTTGTACACAATAACCTGGTTTTATACTGCTCTAACTTTCCAACATTGTGGATAATGTAGCCATTAAAGCTGACCTCTAAACGCAACAACTACCTACAACAACACTCAGTGAACAAAGTTTTGTGCCTTTTCCTAATCGAAACAAATTTCATTCTCATTCGGCCAGAAACTTCTCTACTGGCTGTTCCGCTCAAACTATTTATTATTATTATCACTCCTGATTTACGTTCTTCAATTATTGTTTGATTACTATCTAACATATTCTTTTTGCATATAAACACCAAAACAGATGCGTTTTTTGTAAAAGGTCGATATTATATAAAGCTAAGCGATCAAAAAAACTAAACTGCATCCTAGCATTTTATTAGCGCTGGGTTAGATATAGAACTGCAATAACATTTTATTATTTTTGGAAAATATCTTTCACATAAAGTCCGTGTTCGGTATAAAGATAAATTATATACCCACCTTACTTTGAGAATCAGAATTGTTCAATTTGTCATATGTATTAATTACGTCAAAGATTTTAAAACAGAACTTCTGCTCTTATCCTACTAGATATAGATGAAAATTTAAATCTAATATTACAATTCTATATTTTAAAAAAATTTCCCTATAAGTGCAAAACGCAATGCGAATCGTCAGATAATTGCAACATATATATAGCACGACTATTTAATACCAAACCGCCTAATTCGGCGAATTCTCAACTACCGTAAAAATTGTTAGCTTTTAATGATAATTTAAAAAGGAGAAACAAAGAGAAAAACAACATGTAGAATCAGAAACAGAATCTTCATGCCTAGCTATGTAATAAATTGCTAATATACAATTCGTCACAAGATTATAATGCACAACCGAAGATAAATTCGTTTGCACCGTCGGCGTCACTGACTTCACCTTGGACATAGCTATAAATTGTGAGAGGCACAACTAAGTGACTATATCGTTGCGGGAAAATCGCATGATTGATTATTTTTCTTTTGCATAATGCTGCGGATATGGTACAAAAATTGGGGTTTTTTTCAAGAAATTAGTGCACTGAACGCCCAATGGTTGTCGGGAATTCCAAGTTCCAATTTTTTATTGAGATAGCAAAACGTGAAATATTTCTTTTTGAAAGCGCTGATTTTCAGTGTTTAGGAAATCTCATCAAATATATATTTTCTTTTTGGTACTTTTTTCACCGACATATTAATGATGTGCTTTAAGATATTCCAACAAAAATGCTTTTTCCATAAGATAGAAAGGTAAGAATTTTTTCTGACATTTTAATGTTTTTACTAACATAGTGCCTACGTATAATAGACAACGGCGCAACTACCATTAGGGTTGGTATAAAAGTGCCAAATTTTAGGTTTCGTTGACGTTGGTTTCAAAGAAATTTTGCTTTTAACAGAAAAATAAAAAATATCTTTGTATTTTTGCTCACATTTTTTTGCTTTTTGCAAAGATACACTAGATTTTATATAATATGCATATATACGTCATACGTGTTCATATTTCATCGGTTTTGGGGAGGAAATGTGCTGCTCCGGCGGAGGGAATGCGGGAGCTCGGCTGGCGCTGGTAGGCTAGGAGGTAGCCGAACGCTTACCCATTGTCCCCAATTTTTCGCCATTTTGCTATGTTTGTAATATTGCACATAATTGCTAAAACTTTTTGCTAATAGCACTTCGGACAAGCTAACCAACCAGTATGCCATCGTGGAAACTTATGATATATGCTTTACAGGCAAATTAAATTATCTTTCTGTCGATCCTTTTGGTCGGTGTTTCAGGTGCTTCGTCCAGTGGGAGATCTATGATGAGTTCATAATACAACAAAACATGCAACATACAGTGGATAATGTAGACATACTTCTGGAGTATTTTTGCATTAGGGAAATTTACTGTCAGCAATGAGAAACAATAGCACTAAGAGTTGTTGCCTAGCTACAGGTATGACCTATGTGAGAGTAAATAGCGTAGCTTTGACACGAGTTGACCGTGTCCTGGCCTAGTGGTAGTGCGGTAGTCTTACAAAGTCCTGATTAGTGTCAAGGCTGCCCTACGTCTGGTTTCTCGTGGATCATTTCATTTGCGGAACCCGACGTGACTCTCAGCATGGATTTTCTTAACACAGTTCGAGTTCGTGCCTGATGGCTCCGCGACTCCGCAGGAGAGTGATGTAACGTCGCGCTACGCTAACGTAACTGGCTTAGCTTCGACACGAGTTGATCGGGGCCTCTTGCAGTGGTAGCACGCTAGTCTCGAAAGCTAGAGGCTTAGTTTCGAATCCCAGACTGTCCCAACGAATACTCTTTTTGATTTATCACCATTAAACCCAGATTCTTGTCCAGTCATTTCTTTCTTCAATGATATCAGTATAATCTATCGCGTAAAGCAATTGGATATTCCATTGTTCCTACCGGTGGAGCACATAAAAGTTTCTCCGGTCTATCACTCTGCCCTATCCACTTTCACGCTTCGCATCAATAGGGCCAAATACACCCCACAGAATTCATCTAAACACACTAATTATAGTTCACAATATTTTGTTTTTGCTTTACATTGATTGATTCCTATCCTAAGATTTAAACTTGAAATCAGACTTCCGTACAGAACACTTTTCTACGGAAGAATCAGAATCACCGTCCGACGAAGAAGAATTAGACCTCTTCTTCCTTTTAGGTTTCGCACTACGAGACATGATACAGAATACAATACACAAAACAAATAGTACTTGTTTACTGAAAAAGTGATTTAGCGTAAGCAAACAAGCGTTCCCATATAAACACTTATAAACGCTTGGCCGTATACGGCTTAAAACACCCACAGTGCTGCATAATGTAACATTAGGTTTTCTTTTACAAGACAAAAAAGAATTCATCAGAGCAATACATCACGCTTGTAAAATTAAATGAGTATACTCTTTTTTTACACACAGCGGTTTCCTAAACTAGTTAATTTTATTTTAAAGCTATCGCGACAATTTGTTTTCGTAAAGATTAGGTGGAAAAATAGTTTGATATTAATGAACAGCTTCTTCTTTGGAATAGTGAATTAGATAGCTTTGTATCCGAAATGAGCGGTTAGTCACAATGAGGCCACTTTTATAATTTTATTTTAATGCAGATAATGGTTTATTAACTCAGGTGTCCAAGGTACGTGGGCTTAGGAGATTGATGGTCCAGGCGGAGGAAACTGGTGCGCGAAGGAATAGGTAAGGATTCAGGTGACTAGAAAGGCTACTTCACTGCAGAGAGAACGGTTCGGATCAGGGTGTACTGGTCTGGACCACCCTTGTTCATATTCACTCTGTGGTGTTAATGGGCTTCCGCAACAGCGGGGTTTAAGGAGGAGCGTATTTGGCCAACAGTGATCTGTATTTGGAAATATATTAGAATAAATAAGTATGGGGCGTTTAGCAGATTCCCTTCACCATCTGGAACTGCCGAACATGGTTTTGACCCGGAACCTGGTTTCGGAGAATCGTTAGTCATTTTTTCAGGAGTTATCAATGCTGATTGTGCCGCTACTTAAGTATTTCCTAGATGCGGTCCATTTTAAAATTTTTTGAGTATGAATTAAGGTTAAGCTGACCACACCACCCATACTATTTTGTTGAAATCTAGTGGTAGGCACGGTTGGTAAATCTGCTAAATAGTTACCAGATTTTCAGTTAACATTCTGTTTTAACCGGAATCTGGTTAACTGGTTTATACTATGTTTTTGACATTCATGTTTAATAAACACAACACTTAAGGTAAATATTGTTGCTTGTAAAAATCTTTTGTAGTTTTTATATATGTAAACAAATTTATTGTAACTATTACAATGCTATGGCAAACAAATATATATGCTCTTTTGCATCCACTGCTATGGTAAAATATCAACATGCTAAAGCGCTAAAATATTAGTTGCCTCAATTGATAAAATTTCTACGTAATATAACGTATTTTATTCAAGATCGACATTTTAATCTGTTCGTGTCGGTTTCACGAAGTAATTCATTAAATTAATATTACCAAGGGTGCATTAGGGAAGAGTATGACAGTTCCCTGCACTCACATGTAAACTCGTGTTTGATGACGCGGGCGTTTTCGGCCTGACCCCCCCTACTTTTGGGCGGTCGAGATGCACTGACCCCCCAAGATTATGGAGGGGGGTAGCTCGGGCCCCCTCCAGTTTTTGGAGGGTAGGTCGCACCCCCAATTTCTTTGAGGGATCGGGTTATAAGCAGCTACTGCTCCGAGCTACGCCCCCAGAATCTGGGGGGCAGAGCATCTCGGTCCTCCTCCAAAAAACTGTGGGGGTCAGGCCGAAAACGCCCGCGCCATCAAACATGGGTTTACATGTGAGTTCAGGGAAGTGTCATACTCTTTCCTAATGCATTCTTGATATTACTAGAAGCTGGGCTGGAACAATTGGTTTTGCACCATTGTTTTTAAATATTGGTTTGCCAAATGCAGCCCGATTATCGGCCGATTATAGTTAGCCAAATACTTAGGCCCCTTATTTTGTAGCCATATGTGAAGTCTCGGGTTGAAATCAATAATACACACTTCCCATAATACCGACATAGGTATAGCAAAAACTGGAGCTAAATAAAGCCAACTATTCTAAGTCCATTATGACAGCGAAATAAACGCAGAATCTTGGTCCAAGATCGTGCTTTTGGAACTGAGCTATGGAGCTTAAACGATATTTTATGCAGACGACTATAAATTTGGATGATGTTAGGAATATATCGATGATAAGTATCCTACCCAGATTACAGGTAGAACCACTGTCATAATTTGAACAAAATACCACCAATCCTTTTAAAGCTATAGTAGCAACCGGAACACCAACGCGATTTTGCAGCAAGATGGGTTATTTTTGCTTTCTTATTCCGATGCTAACGGGGTTATTAGTTAGGTATTAGGCCTGCATTTCCAATGCCTCAAGCTCTGACCATCCGTAATAAGAACTCTTTTATTAAATCACTTTACCGGTTACCATAGTATAGATGGAAACAAATTTCAATTTTGGCCTAATCTTGGGATACCTAACCCTTTCTCATGGGCCCTGAGCTATAATTGTCGTTGTAAAAAAATCTGCGCATTCATGCTGTACCCAGAAAACAGGATTACCTACCTTTAACTGTTTTTATAACTCGCAACTATTGATTTCAAATATATGTTTAACGGTGTATCTTACTTGGAGTAGTATCTGTAGCAATCTGTTCACGATTCCTAGGTGACGTTTAAACAAATTACAACATGTAGATTTTTCAGCCTTTGAGAACAGGAACTAGAGTGTCAAAGCTATTTTTCTGCCGAATTAATATTTCGTATTACCTGTGGTAAACCCAACAGTAATCAATTTATCATTAGCATTAATTGTTCAATTAATATTTTTAATATTAATGCATTATTTCTCTTATTCATTATTCAATTGTATATACTTATCGATCACAGAACCAGTATTCATTTAGCTTCCATTGTCCTTAAACGCAGTACTATTAATAACAGAAACCTAGCATAAATATTGTTGTAACACTATCGTTAGTTTAAATCGTATATGAAGCTGTTTAAAATTCCCCGCTTGAGCCAGCGTGCTAGCTGTGTTCGTCGACACATTATATGATACACGAACGGATATAGCGTTATTGAGTCACCCTGTGTTTCTCCGCGCATAGTTTATGTATGTGACTGTGCTTATTAAGTGTCCAAACTGTAGGTTAACCGGTTAACGGACTTTTTCAAAATCCGGCCAAACGGTTAACAAGTCAGCTTATCACTAATGGGTTAATCGAAAAATTTCGTTTATGTACTTATCTAATTGGTTAACCGATAACCGTGCCCATCTATAGTTGTATCCATTCGGTTTCAACATTTTCAGTTAACCGAAAACTTAGAAACTGTAGTCACCAAAAATTTCACCTTGTGGCGAAACAGAATTTTTGGGAAATGTCCGTTCTCAAAATTTTTTTGTAATTTAACATGAACGCAAAATGGTTAGATTTCGTCCGCAGAGCAGTGTGGTTGCAAAGAGTTTTGCGCTGATTTTTAATTCCTCAAAAAACCTTTTGTAAGTAATTTCATTGTGAAATTACAAAATTGGATGGGTGGTACGGTCACCTTAAGTTTATTCCTTCATTGCATAATGAAGCTTTAGAATATTTTGAGCATTATATTGTACACTAACGGTGGCTGATTTGGATTGTTATGAATTTTTCAGGTTTCAGTAGGACCTGAGCCATATTTCACTCGATGCTAAAGTTACTTTTAAGTGCATTTACAAACATCTAAAGTAATGCATTCAGATTTCTCGTTTGTGCACATGATTTATTGCCCCCTAGGCCCCAACTAGTTGTAATGTATTAAAAAGTAATACAATTTTTTTTAAATTTAACCCTTTCCTGAAAAGTGTCGCACAATTTGATTGTGAAGTGATACACCTGTGGTGTTTGTCGTGCGGCGCGAGCTTGCACCTGCGTTGTTATTCGCTCGCTCTGCGAGGTTTCTTATTGGACCGCGCAACAGCGCATATATAGCATAGTGGCGAGCATACGAAGCTCCCAACCAAACGACCCAGCCTCAATCCGCCGTTGTGGCAAAAGTTTATCCAACATTGTGCGAAACGCGAATTAATTCATGTGGGAAAGGGTTGAGTTGCCGAAAAGTTTGTGCTATCGTTTCATGGCATTAGCGTTGGGATATTTTGTAATTTGGGCCGAATATGCCAGGTATTAACCATGTGTCGTTTTCGCTTAAATTTCAGCATAAGTTCTCAACCATAAATAATATCAGTCCTAACGTTGAAAGCGATGCGGGTATTCTGTACAAGTTAAAGTTTTTTTCAAAATATGCTACCTGTTTATACTTATTAGACAATAGAGCTTTGATATAAGCTATACAGCATTTAAATTTAAAAGCCACAAAGTTTCAAACAGATTATCGTGGTTCATGTAAGAATATGTTGACCCGGAAGTAAATGTTATAAAGATTAATAGTTGTCGATAGATCTTAGAACTGGATCGCAGATCGTGCTGTATTAATAATCAACCCTAATGGTATTATTCCATTCTTACTTGGTGTATTTGCAGTTATGATGAGAATGTAATCATCTTTGTCCAGCTGATGATACTTCTCCGATTAAGTAGATAGATGGCTAGTCAGCTGCATGAATGGCAAGAGTTGGCCAATTTTATGTTTCTTAAAGTCCACCAAGTAGGATTAATTTCCGTTGCAACACGTAGCATTGTCCGCAAACTCGTAGCAGGCGTAGGTGTCTGTGACAGAGGTGCTTGCCAAAGCAAATTTCAATTTTAAATAATATAAGGTTTTCCTTTAGTTTTGCATTATAATTATATCTTGATTTTATATTGATATAATAGCTGTCCAGTTGGTCTAGCTATTTATTACAAGAGTACGATTGCAGTTACCTACATATCAATGTTTCTGTTATTAAGCACCAGTTATTGTTTGCTTCTGGATCGATGATATATATATATATTGGGAGCGTCAGATTGGTAAGCAGGCAGCCGTAGTCTTGATCCATTGGCAGCTTGTTGTGGGGTTCGATGTTAAGGTTGAAAAGAAGTTGCAGTTTGCGTTTTATTAAAAGAAAGCGTGCGAAATTTCCTGAAATAGCAGTAAGCTACACAAAAATTAACTGGATTTTCGAAAATAGCTTAATTCAGTGACTATTATGCAATCTAATTATGTTTCAAGCTTTGTGTTTGCGCTGCGCTATTGGTTTATTTCCAAATTCTTAAAATGACGATACGAATAAAGAAAATTTTAGATTTCGAAACGTCAGTTGCCAAATCTCTGCAGATTTGCGTGGGTATAGACAACCGTTTTCATACGGTGAAGCATCGCGTTAACTAGATGCTGTGCTAAGATCCTTGGGTTGATAGTATTAATTAAATTTTGCCTAAAAACATTACTTTAATAATTTTGTAATAACGGTAATGAAACTATAGTGGAGTATTGAAGAGGACACGCTGAATCGTGCAAACCTGCCGTAATGATTAGTCTGTGAACACATGAGACAAATGGAATCACTTTTTAGTTAAATTTGTAATATCAAAATTGGCCGATTGCGTTGTATGCCTCTAGTGCAAAGATCATAATTTTGAAGAAATACCAATAGTCTTGATACCTTTTAATTCTGCTCGTCGACGCGGTTAAAAAACTATATTAGAATCACATTTATGTCAATTCTATCAATTTTCTACCTACCCGAAAATTTTCGAAAAGCTTTTCTCAATATATGTATAATTTTACACAGCAATCAAACCGCATTGATAAGCTGAGTCCTACAGTATCATAATCATGTGAATTCATGGTTCACGTTCAGGCTTTTATTGCCGGGCACCGTTAATAAAACTGATAAACAAAGACGGTGTCTTTGATATCATCTGGTACTTATAATACATTGGGCAGCATACTC
>JASANE010019220.1:0-29724 GCA_030248225.1 Trileptium ribeirensis
GGATTGCGCCATGCATATATATATATGTGGAATAGTAGTATCAAAAGAAATGCTCTGTGGACTGTAATTAAATAAATAAATTTTGGTGACGTTAGTTATGACAAATAAAGCAGATTTTTTTGTTTTAAGGAAATTTTAGCTGCTGGTGCATTTGGGACCAGGTGAAGTTCTTCCATTTGTAGCAGTTTGGGGAAACTTGAGCATGAGTGCCATAGTCCAAAAATTTGGCCCTAGGCTAAGCTTAGCCTTAGGTTTACAGACTTTGGTTTAGGCCTAGGATTGGCCTTAGGCTTAAAGAGACAAAACTGCATACGAACACCCTTTGTGGAAAGGTAAACATGAAACGCTAGCGGGAAATACTTCTGTGGACCAGGAGTTTTGCCGGTTCAACGAAATTATACCTCAATATATATGCTATATTAAACAGATATTGTTTGTATGATACCTATTAATCATATTATTGAGCGGAGCGAGGCGAAGCCGAGCGAAGCGTTTTTATTTTCTGTCTGTGACCAAAAAAGTCTATGTCCGTCCGTTCGTTCGTTCTTTCGTTCGGTCCGACAGATCTCAAGAACCACTGAACCGATTTTAAAAAACTTTTCTTGTTTGAAAGCCTATCATGTCAGAGTGTGCACGTGCTATTTGGGATTAAAAAATTTTGAGTGGTTAATTAGTAATTGCTAATTAGTTAAGCTTATGCAGCTAAAATAGAGAATTTTGCAACATTTGTGTTATTTATTGAAATAGAATTGTTTCGATAAAACCATTATAGGGTTTTTGGTCGAAGAACTCAAATATAATATTTTTACCAATGATAAAGCCCTATGCAATGTATGTAGTTATTTGAAGAACATAAAATTGAGTACATTCGTAATGCCACAGCCCAAGCTCCGCTCACAAATGTAGTTCCACTACCGACTAGTATATAATAGTTAGGTCTTCAATCTCTACTACCTGTCTATCTGGACAATATAAATCACAAATAGTATCAGCTACTGTAAACTTCTCACATTCAATCAGCGGCATTCCGCTACAACCTTGACATTTTGAGACGACTGTGGACAGCATGCGGTCCTTCTTTATTAGTTACCATATTTTACCGGACCCATCTTTCATATATATATATCAAAATATGGCGCAATCGTGGCTTACAGTAATTTGATGTCTAACCGGTGTGGCGGCTTCCAAACTCAATGACGTGTCTCTCTGCTTTCAGTATATATTATGATTAAAGTCTATTTAATAAGACAGATATTTGCGATTAATAATAAAGATTGTGAAAGCAGCTGTATATATATACGCAAAGATATGTTAAAAGTTTTGAACAAATATTCGTAACAGGCATGTTTGGTGTAGTGGTTCCAAACCCGTAATAAGTCTGTGTCGATGTCTGCATTTTTGTTGCAAACCTTACGCTGTGACATTTGTTTCAATATTTTAAATAATGATTACAGTGCAATTTATGAAACATAATTACGTTACCATCGATTATAATGTTTTTCAGAATTGATTTGCGAAAGTATACTTGGAATACGAAAATTGCCTGTGGGTCGGTCGCGCTTTAAATGCGTAAACAGAGCTGAGATTATTTGGTGGTAATTATATACGTTAAAATTAAATAAAACTACATAATCTGATTGAAACCGCTACTACAATGGAAGTTCGATAATGCTATATATATTAATCAGCTTTTAGAACATAAAAGGAGGGCAAAAATTTGGTTTCTTCCGCAACCCTTGTAGCTTGTAGACTTGTAGGTCGTGGACACACGCGCAAATCTCGAGGGGGGTGAGTGGGCAGGGGAGCCACCTCCCCAACATTTTCACAAAAAATTTCACATCTATGCTACTTGCGTTTGAGTCGAAGGTGTTGCAACAAATATTTGATTGTAATTCAAAATTGCGTAATACAATGCACAAATAGATATCATTGCTTATTGAACCAAGATCCCGACAATGGACTCTAAAAAGATTTCTATTCACTATATTATCTGATAGCAATTTCTGATTTTACAATTCACAGCAGCTGTTTATGTAACGTTTCCGCACTTTCCACTTAATGGCTTGGTGCATACATTGCATTGCTTCCAGCGCTTAACATGATATGCGAATGATTACAGTTATGTTGCTCGCTGACATCACGATTGACAATTACATGATTTTTAGCGTATAAAAAGATTGCCGGCATTTGAAAGCTAAATAGATTGATGTAAGCCAATTTTTATGACACAACAATTTATTTTATTTTATGTATTTTTTCCGTTTCCAATGTGGATTGTAAAAATGGGTTTAAAAAATCATTTCTTAAAACATGTTCCTATCTATTTTATATAGTCGATGTCAAAGGTTCGGTAGATGATTTTGGCGGACAAGGGTGTAGGCCAGACAGTGTAACCAAAACCCTTCCTATTCACCCCATTTATTCTTATAATGTTCACCATTTCCCTAATTTTCCCTTTAATTTTTGTACTTTTGCTTATAATTGCCAAATTTTTCCACGGGTCATCAACGCGAAAGAAGTAGGGTGATTAGAAGCGGAATTTTAAGGTTTAATATGGCGTAGGGTGCTTTGAAGGACGCCGACTCTATATTATATTGTAATCGTGCTTAAGCTAATATATACTTGTACTCAATTCAATGCACTGAAAATATTTCTCTACTGCAAGAAACTATCATTCCGAAAGAGTATATAGCTATCTTTTATAAGAGTTAGTTTTAGACATTTGTTTGTTTGGAGATGAGACATTACATTTTGACGTTCGTAAGGGAACTATGTATATTCGCCAATTTGGCCTTGACTGGTAGTACATGACTGTTTCGTTGATTGTATAAATATGCATCGTGTTTTTCTGCTTGGAAAATATAAAGTAAAGCGAATACAGTTAAGTTGTTTTACCGGCGTTGTCACCTTCCCCGTACCCTTTATATAACAGTGACATATTTAGCATTGTGGTGTCTTAATATATGTATTAGAATAATTTCCGAAATATGTACGTATTTCACTGAGTATAAAATGTAGATTTCAGCTCAAATGTGTGGCTCCAAGCGTAAAGACGTATATATTGAATGTGATCCTGGCATGACAGCTCACTCGGAGTAATCTATTTAAACGAGCGTTGATGGTGGTGTTGCTTGTTATCTCTGGTCGCATTCTGGATTTCCGTATTGTGTGATCAAGTGTGTGGGGGCAGTTCAGCATATATATTTGAAGGAGCGTAAGAGGAAACTTACTAATGTCGACGTTCAATCCACGTCATGACCTGAACTTCAAAACTAGTTGGGAGCATTTTGTCCTGGGACCATTCTCCCACTCTTGAGTATACCCGTGTCATTACCTTTTACCTTAAAAGTTATTCTATTCGTTCAATATTACGCTTAATGTCATTGCTTTGTTTTAATAAATTTGTTTGAGGTTCGCTAAGAACGGCACATCAGGTAGTGCTGGGAGTTGTGTACTAAAATAATTTATTTGGCATTTATTGCAAAACGTTTTTGTATTTTACATGAAACATAAAAGTGGGCACCCATTTATATCTAAATTAAGCGTAAATGATGAAATCTCGTGTGTACTATCTAATTATTGTGGCTTAACAAAGCGGTCATTAGCAATGGCTAGTTGAATCGAGCTTCGCAAGCAGAGCTACAAACACTCCTAATTTCGAAGAACATTTTTTCGGAACGATGTTGGTTCCAAAGATTTTTTGGAACAATTTTGGTTCCAAAGATTTTTCGGAACGATTTTGTTTCAAAAAATATTTAGTGTTGAATTTCGTGCATAAAAGGAAAACATGCATAATTTATTTAAATAGCTATATACTAATACCTGGTTTACAGACCACCAAATTCAAATTATGAGACCACAGAGTTGTGTGAATTTCTTACCATTGCCAGCAGCGTTAATTGACCGACAGTTCTTCTTGGGGATTTTAATGTTCCTCATATTGATTGGTGTAATAACATGTTTATTGGGTTACCCGAAACCGTTTATTTTACGATTTTGTTGTAGAAAATGGTACGCATCAACTGATAATTTTTCCAACTATGGTGAAAATTTATTATATTTGATTTTAACAGATTCACCTTTTATTCTCCAAGGTGTAAACAGTGCTGAACCTTTTGCAACCTCTGACCATTGTTTAATCGATTTTCGCATTACTGGTAACAGGGAAATGAGGAATCAACTCAAAAGCATTATATAAGATTTTAGGCGAGTTAAATTTCTTACCATTAACAGCAACGTTAATTGGCCGACAGTGCTTGTTGGGGATTTTAATATTCCTCATATTGATTGGTGTATATAATACCATGTTTCTTGGGTCACCCGAAATCGTTTATTTTACACTTTTGTTGTCGAAAATGGTATGCATCAAATGGTAACTTTTTCAACTAGGGGTGAAAATTTCTTTGATCTCTGTTGGTCGAATGGTTCAAGGAGTGGGCAAAGTGGGTAAATCTTTGATCCTGAGTACCGGTAGTGTATACTCATTTGGCAACAGCTTTTGATACTTTTTCACAGCAGAAACTGCTATTCAAACTTTCGCACATTGGAATAAATGGCAATGCGCTTTGCTGGATTAAGTCATTTCTGTCGAACAAGACCTTTAATGTAGGATAAATGGCAGTTATTGCGAGGTTAGCATAGTAAAATCAAGTGTGCCTCAAGGAAGTGTGTTAGGACCAACTTTATTTCTTTTGTATATAAGTGATTTGATTTCTTCTGATTTTAATAATGTTTCTTGTAAAGTGTTCACTAATGATGTTAAACTATATGTACAGATACCGTAGCAAAATTACCCTCAGGCAATAAATGATATATGATATGCACTAAGTTAGATTGACCACTGGGCTAACACGGCAGCTCACTATCTCAGGAACGAGATATCACACGCTTGACGCTCGACGAAACCCACATCATGAGTACACACTGTGTGGTGGAATAGTTCTATCTACAATCCATGTTAATGATCTAGTAGTTACTATCTCAAATGACCTAAAATTCAAATCACTGGTAGATATATTGCGAAAAAGGCATATCGCATAACAAACATATTTCGTTGTTTTAAACCAGTAATATTGATGTACTACTGAATGAATACACAAGTTACGTAAGGCCCATTCATGAATATGCCTGTTGCGCATTGTCTCCAGTTTATAGATATCGTAGAAAGTGTTCAACCATATTTTACGAACAGGCTTTTCATTCCAGCACGCTTGCAACTATAAATACCTGTTAGAAACCTTGAATTTACAACTGCTTGAAATACGCCGCCTACATTTAGATCTGGCCAGGATTTTTAAAATACTATACGAAGAAATTAATTTGAAAGCAGACCATTTATTTCAATTGACTAATATTAACTAAACAAAAGGCCACCCGATGTGGCTTAGAAAACCAAAAGCTACGCTGAATAAATTGAGCCACACCTTTGTATTCAAAGCCATAAATGCTTTTCATGATTTGCCTGAATATGTTAACAATAAATCGCTAAATAAATCCCAAAATGCGAAAACTTTTGCACTGTTACTCAATTCGGTTGATCGAAATTCATTCATAAAATATCAGCAGAGATCTATTAGGCCGATGTAAAACATGTTGACTTACACCCTTTCTATTAGGCCGATGTAAAACATGTTGACTTACACCCTTTCTATTAGGCCGATGTAAAACATGTGGACTTACACCCTTTCTATTAGGCCGATGTAAAACATGTGGACTTACCCCTTTTCTATTAGGACGATGTAAAACATGTGGACTTACCCCTTTCTATTAGGCCGATGTAAAACATGTGGACTTACCCCCTTTCTATTAGGCCGATGTAAAACATGTGAACTTACCCCCTTTCTATTAGGCCGATGTAAAACATGTGAACTTACCCCCTTTCTATTAGGCCGATTAAAACATGTGGACTTACCCCTTTTCTATTAGGCCGATGTAAAACATGTGGACTTACCCCTTTCTATTAGGCCGATGTAAAACATGTGAACTTACCCCCTTTCTATTAGGCAGATGTAAAACATGTGGACTTACCCCCTTTCTATTAGGCCGATGTAAAACATGTGGACTTACCCCCTTTCTATTAGGCCGATTAAAACATGTGGACTTACCCCTTTCTATTAGGCCGATGTAAAACATGTGGACTTACCCCTTTTCTATTAGGCCAATGTAAAACATGTGGACTTACCCCCTCTCTATTAGGCCGATGTAAAACATGTGGACTTACCCCTTTTCTATTAGGCCGATTAAAACATGTTGACTTACACCCTTTCTATTAGGCCGATGTAAAACATGTTGACTTACCCCCTTTCTATTAGGCCGATGTAAAACATGTGAACTTACCCCCTTTCTATTAGGCCGATGTAAAACATGTGAACTTACCCCCTTTCTATTAGGCAGATGTAAAACATGTGGACTTACCCCCTTTCTATTAGGCAGATGTAAAACATGTGGACTTACCCCCTTTCTATTAGGCAGATGTAAAACATGTGGACTTACCCCCTTTCTATTAGGCAGATGTAAAACATGTGGACTTACCCCCTTTCTATTAGGCCGATGTAAAACATGTGGACTTACCCCTTTTCTATTAGGCCGATGTAAAACATGTGGACTTACCCCTTTCTATTAGGCCGATGTAAAACATGTGGACTTACCCCTTTTCTATTAGGCCGATGTAAAACATGTGGACTTACCCCTTTCTATTAGGCCGATGTAAAACATGTGGACTTACCCCTTTCTATTAGGCCGATTAAAACATGTGGACTTACCCCTTTTCTATTAGGTCGATGTAAAACATGTGGACTTACCCCTTTTCTATTAGGCCGATTAAAACATGTGGACTTACCCCTTTCTATTAGGCCGATGTAAAACATGTGGACTTACCCCTTTTCTATTAGGCCAATGTAAAACATGTGGACTTACCCCCTCTCTATTAGGCCGATGTAAAACATGTGGACTTACCCCCTTTCTGTTTTCATATATTCATCTCCTTTTTTGTATTTGCTATAAAATGTCTGGCAGTATTCTGCTGACGTTAGTACGCATGCTTTCCAGATGGCGTTTAATGAACATCCATTTTTTGAGTCGTATGAATACGTTTTAGAAGCGGTATACCGCAGTAAAGGTAAACATTCGTATGTATACTTGGAAATGTATAAAATTTGAATTTATAATAGGACCATTGCAAATATAGCCTGCCTTGATCAACTGGAACAATTAAAAGTTAACATTAACTTATTAATCACTTAAATAAATATTGTATATATAGTGTTTACTTTTTTCTTACCTTGTCGCAAGCTTATAACATTATTGATTGATTCATTTAGAAGATTTCTTAGAAAACTAATTATGTGCGTTATTTATTCACGAGTTAAAATTAATAAATCTTCTGCACCGTAAACTATTACAAATATCAAACATCATTAAAATATATTTTGGCTTAGCGTTGGCTTGGAATGTAACCAGATTTTATTACATAGTGCGATCATCCATGATGTTATACTAATGCTGCAGAGCCAAAATATATTTTGTTGAGAAGGGAATTAAATGAGACGGACTTTGACATTAGCCAAAACTCATTATGCTTTACCGTATAGCCAAAGTAATCTTGGAATTTTCATATATGAATAGACAGTGTATAAACCAATGTCAAGGCATATAAAATAAAAAAATATAGGAGATATTTTTGAAATTTGTCAGAACTGAAAATATTTCCCAATTTTGCTAAAATTTTAAAATGTTTTATTTTTGCCAATAAATTTTTCTTAATTTCCTCTATTTTTGCCCATTTTAGCTCAATTTTTGTCAATTTTCGCCCTATGATCGCCTGTTTTCGGTCGACTTCGGCGCGCTACGGAGGAGGTGGAACCGGTTTTTTTGGAGGAGAGGGTGAGGAGCGTCCGACGCTTGCTGATGTATCTCCCATCGACACCTAAGATATAGATGTACCACGTGCTAAGGCTTTGAGGAAATGGCTTAGTAAAATGAACACGTTAAACACGTCGGGTGTCATAGTTTAACACAAGATTTGTAGTCTAGTTTATTTCCATTTATATATTAATATCTTTGTCATTGACATATTTGTAGGTAGTGAGATAAAAATGGGATTGAAGTAATAGATTCGCATCGTATGATTAAAAATAATAATTCGCATCGTATAATGATTAAAAATTAACCCTCAGCCTTTTAATTATCTTAAAAGCCATCATGTGATTCACAAAACAATAATACGTCGGTTTGTTATTCCCTTATTAAGCTGTCAATAATCGTTTTATATACCGCAAAAACTTTTTCTAGTGACTTCTCACGGCTTTTCAGTAGTAGATTTGCATTAAAATGATGAATTAAAAGGCTTTTATTACTTCGAAAAATTTCCTTTGAAACGTTTTCACCCTTTGTATATTTTTGACAATAATTACGTTGCTGCTAATGATTCAGCCAGTTATTATATTCAGTCCGGTACCTATTGCATATTATATACAAAAGTTAATCTCGTTCATCTGTGTGTCGTGCCTAATTATGTCGCTTGCACCAGGAAGCTATAACATTGATTATTTTGTTTTTATTTATCCAATTCAAGTTTAAAAAAAGGAGTGTCACCGTCTGGGACAAACATATAATTCCCATTGTTTTTGATGCATTCAACTAACTGGTGACTCACTCAGTGTTGCAAAACAAGACGCATATACAAGCTGCCCCATAAATAAAGCACCAGCACTAAAGTTATCCAGCACGCCAAATAATAAACATATCTAAAAGGGTTTTGATATGCACGTACTCTCATATATAACTTGTGTTTTTGAGGAATAACACACAGATTGAGAAGCTGGGCACCTCCAAAATCAACGCATTCTTCCAGTCGAAAACGCACACTTCGGCAGACTTTTCAAACTATTTCAGGCTCTAGAAGGCTACGCTACTCCGACATAGCCTTTTTCAGGCACAACAGGATTTGTGGTTTACATTTGTATACCTTTTCCTTCAATACCACTACGGAAAAGTGTCAGAAGGGTTTAGATCAGAAGACCGAGAAAGCCATTCGACAGAGCCTCGGCGCCCAAGCCAATGGTCAGGAAAGGTTTGGTCCAACCAGCCATCGCAAAATGAGGAGGCACTCCATCCTGCATAAAGTGAAGCCTGTCAATATTTGTTAACTGTTGAATATTAGTATAAAATTGATTTCGTAGCATCATTTGATATTGGTCTGCACTCGCAGTATCACCGAAAAAGGATGGCGCAAAAAATCTACCTTGCCCAAACTATCAGACCATTAATTCGTATGGTGTTCGATAGTGTTATGAGTGATTTCTGCATGCCAATAAACACAATTATACCGGTTAACGTGGCCTTTCAATTTAAAATTGCTTTCGTCAGACCAAATGACTTCGGCAGCTAAGTCCGGATCATCGTCGAGATGCTGTAGCAATTTTTCATAAAATACTACCATTTGATCATAATCATCCACATTCAGAGCATGAATTAACGTCGGTATAGAGGGTTTTGGACCCAGACATTAAACAATTCGGAAAACAGTCGATTTACTAATGCCGGGTTGATCAGCGCAACTGTGAATTGAATTTGTTGGACTGTTGTCAAAGTGATAGTAAATATCAGCTATGGCAGCATCACCAGATGCTGTCGGTGGTCTCTCTCCCTATTCGGGACAAGTCAGCTGCGGAACCTGTTAGATAAAACTTTTTACTAATTAAAGCAATAGTTTTATGACATGGGCCCGTGACGACGACGGCCGGGACCATTGTCGCACAACTTCGCAGCTATTTTGGTTAATTTAATACAGTTTTACTGCAGTTATTCGATCAGCCATGTTAAGTCTAGTATCATATATTTTGTTATAGGTGGATGTTTATAATATCTTCGGTTACATTTCCTGAAACTATGAGGGTTGTAGGTATATCCTATCAGCCTCAGCAACGGTTTGAAGTTGAGGCATTATTTATGGGATTCTATATATATATGCTACTTTTCTGCAAGTATTCTCTAAGGGCTTTTTCTAAGGCAATTTTTCCCGTTTTCTCAAGTTTTCTTTATAAATTTCTTCGATTCTTCCTTATAATTTTGTAATTTTGCTCAAATGTAATTATTATAAATTTCCTGGCGCAATCAGGATGGGTATGCCATGGGGCGTAACCAAAAATTTTCTCCATTCGCGCCGATATTTTTTTATACTTTTTCCCAATTGCACCAATTTTCCCTTAAAATTTTGGTAATTCTGCTCATAATTGTGAAAATTG
This sequence comes from Trileptium ribeirensis, assembly GCA_030248225.1. Lineage (NCBI taxonomy): Eukaryota > Metazoa > Nematoda > Enoplea > Enoplida > Thoracostomopsidae > Trileptium > Trileptium ribeirensis. The sequence continues at coordinate 10,245 of JASANE010019220.1, forward strand.
TGGGCTGTGGGAGATAGATGTGGAGCCTCAGGGGGTTCACACTCGATTGGGGGTAAATCTAATCCCATGGACACTTTTGATAGCCTTGTTTCTTTGCGCAACTATTAGCAGCTCCAAATATTATAAGTAGGTTTATACATCAGTTGAGTTAATCAGTTAATGATAGGTTATGCTAAATATTACCATGATAGATATTGAATTATCAATCGACCAAACGCCGTTATTATTATAATATATATTATTGTTATTAAGCTAATTGCTTGATTTGGTTGGCCTCATGCCTAAACGTCAAAAGCATGACATTTGCAAAAAATGATGCATAGTATATTATCCCGACAATATATATCTATATACTTGGGTACGACGCTTACTATAACAGCAGTTGTTTTGTCGTTGGCCGTGCCTTTTACGTCAAAAGCTGCCAGTTTTAATCGCGCTAACGTTATTTTCAGTTTCGACTCAATTTTCTAGGCATAGATATTTATCCATTCGTTGAGCCCTCAGTCATATTTATCAATTTAATCGAAATTCAGTGATTAGTTGTAGAGTTATATGAAGATAGATCCGTTTTTATGATCTTACTGTTTGTTACTGTGTCAAAGTCAGTTTTGTTGTCAGGATTGTTCCTACCTAGAATGACGACGGCATGGACTGTGTCATGTAAAGCACGTATAACATACAGGACCCGTCTCATAACGCTGGGTTGTCTGGTTGTCAAAGCTATTATATATGTTGTCTTTCATTCGCTTGAAATGGAAGACAAATAAATTGTTTTCCGCTGTTTCGCTTGAAAGCGTCACTATTCAGTTCCAAAATCTACTACTGATTTTGTATTCTGCCATAGCTAAAAACAATGTTACAGCTATATAAATGAAATAAATTATTATTAGAGGTAATCATTAGTCAACCTCACTTTATTCAACTCAATAATTCATCTTGTTTTTATATATATTTTTTGGTGCAATCATGGATATAAATATGGTGTTGATGGGTTTGGTGATTCAAGAAATATGTCTGAGTCGACCCCAAAATATACCAAATCGGAGGCCAATCGTGTAAAAGAAATATGTCTAAGAAATGGACACGTAGGTTTGAATTTTACAAAGTTGATCAAGCATGTATTTATATGTATGCATATAAAGTATAAACTAAAAAGTTGTTTTATTAAATACGTACTAAGTATCATATGTTATAACATATCATAGTTATCTAGACAAGGCTACGAGTGCTTATACTTTGCGCGTTGGTTGTAAGAAGGTAATTCCCCCAGATTTTTCGATCGTGCAATACCTCGTCTCCTCCAGAGATTTTTCGATAATACTGAGAACTATACTCCCAGATTTTTTCGTCTTTTCGACTTTTTGCGCCTTGGGTGTAATAATAACAGATATATTGATATATGATATATATATGCAAACCTCGTTACGCGGACTTTAACCAGTTACTAGTATGTGTATGGTTAATAAACGATTTTGTTTGTTTGTTTGTTTGTTATGTACACGCACATGTCAAGAATTACCACCATGAGTTTATCATTAGCGGCTCCAGCGTTGCCATTAAGGGGAAGCTATCAGGAAGCAAACTTTACCTGTAATTTTCGGATCCCCTCCTCCGTAACACACCCCCACAACTTTATGAGCAATAAGTGGGCAGCAAGGGGAAAAATGTTGGTTTTTCCCTGGCCTACCCCTCTCGCCGCTTCGCAAATTTATTTGGATAACGGGCGAGGAAAGGATAAGGTGGTGGCAGCCTCACTGGCCACCTCCTGTATTCGTACCGGCAGTTTATGATAAATTTTAGATTAGAAGAGTGTGACATTATTCACTATCCCTATATAAACGCACCATTACGCAATCCATTTTGATTATACCTTCTTGGTTCCAGGCGATAACACTCTACTTTCCGAGCCGATCATGATACCAGTGGATATGAAAATGAATTCTGGCAAAGAATGACGAACGTACTTTTGTTTAGAATTTATCATAAACTGTTAGTATCATACCTATGTGGGGCTGTTAATGCTCAGCCCCCCTGTTCCCACACGAGTCTATCTTGCTGCGGTGGAAAAGAACCACAGCATTGTTTGATATTCATATGAAATCAAACTTGGGAGCCCCTTCATATTAACCCAGACTCCCAACCAACCCCGCCTTAGTTGATTTGGCTATGGACTGCTTGGTATCGCTAGTTATATTAACAAATATCGAAATCACATAGGACATGTTTAGTTATAAATGTTTCGACGTATCTAACTCTAACTAAAATTTGGTCAGTTGACCTCAACAACTAGTTTTTGAAGACTAACGATGTAGATATTGAGTATTTTTGTAGTTGTTATAATGTTTATTACAACAATAATTGTATACAACTTATATCTAATACACCGGACCGCGGACATTTAGTATTCAAAGTTCGAATAGATTGCAGACAAGAAATTTCTAATTATTGTTGTTATCAATAAAACGATTGACGTAAAGCAGCGTCTGAAGAGTGCGGTTAATAAGAAAATGACTTGTTTATTGTATAACCTGCGGGTTGGTGGCACGACTAGAAGCTATATAATATAAAGTACTATACATACATGCATATAACATCCATATCACCTTAGTTGTTTACGTTATATACATATATATGCACATAACGTACTGCAGTGTGGCAAGGTAGCTACTCTTGGGGTCCGTGTGCTGGCGTTAGACCCACCCCTCCGCCCACTGGAGGAAACGCTCACCTGCTAAGGGGTTGCTCACAAAACGCAAATTTGCAAAAATTAAGGAAGTAACAAATAAATGAGACCAAAACGACGAACACGCACACGTTTGTAAACATACTTAGTGTGTCAGTGATTTTTTTGGCAACAATCTATTAATTTTTAGTATATGAGTGTGAGAGAAGATAAAATAATTTTAACCCCCGTGGGTCACTCCCAAAGGTTTATGAGGCTACTAAAAAGTCTGGAAACGTCGGTCTTATTTGCACCGCTGATCCGACGCCGGGCGCAATTCTACACTGATGAGGTAAAGGTAACGTAACGTACGCTTGATGTAATTTGTCATAGTAATTAATAATACTTTATTAATAAAGTTTAAAATAGCGAGACTTAAGTTTTATTTCAATTTTTGAAACTATTTTAGCAATTTCCAGAGAGCATAACCCACCTGTAGGTTGCAATATGTTTTACTGTAATACAATGCAGGAACAAACGTTTAGGCAAACTAGTTACATATCTAGGCCGCCGCTATAATAGTCTTGAATGTCAGACTTAGTTGGCATTGACACTCGTCCACTAAACTATAATACTGCTGACGGAACAACATTTGTCCTGATAGAAGGAGTCATAATATTCAGTTTAACCGAACAATGACCTAGTCATACATACTGATGCTGCGAGGTCTCACGGGAAGGTAGCCGGGGTCGGCGAGGGGGGAGGTCGCATCAGGGGGTACAGGCCCTCGAGGAAGTCGTCCAGGAGGTGCGCGGCGCTGCACGCGGGGGGGGCACGGAGGACCGGTCCCCCCAGTTATCGCATTGGTGGGGACCTCTTCAGTGAAGTCCCCCCTCCCCCACTTTTTGAGATACAGGATATTATACATATTATATATATATATATACTATATATTTAGGTTCTTTCCATTATCCCCCAAGCCCGAATTTGGTCAATATTGAAGATACAGAGCTGATTTTGGTATCAATCGATTCAGCTGGGTGGGACGGTTCAGAAAATATCTATTTTACTCATATCCATGAAAATTGTTTTTCCGATTTTCGGAAAATGGGTAAAAATCGATAAAAATATGTAGAATTTTTTCCTTATGGTGTCCACAATTTTCCCTTAACTCCCCGTTTTGAGTCCCCCACTTTCGAATAGCGTGCTGTGCCGCTGACCTCTCCCATCGAGGATCCGTCATGCCGTCACTACGTTTCCAAGCCTTAGGATATTGCAAGACAGTTTGATACAATGCGCATGCTTTATGAGAGAAATAGATTGCAAATAAATAGCTCAGCTCTGTCAGAAGCTGCTTGGTTAAAGCATTACACCATCAAAACCGGACCGGGAGTTACAGACTCATACAAACCGCAACCGAATTTACTGACTCAAATATATAAGATACGTTTCTGCCCCTGGAATATGAGTATAGTTGAACTGTAGTTATTTGCTAAATATAGCTTTGTTTGCAGAACCCGTTTCATTCTCGTTGGAAATGTATAAAAGGACAATTCATAATAACTCTTACTTTGGGAGGTGACGTACTATCAGTTGTAGATGCTTCAGGACTAACCGATGAGATACATAAAGCCAGCAACCGTAAGCTATAAACCCAAACCCATTGTAATATTTGGACGCAGCCGTGATTTAGCTTTTTTATGCATCAGCAGTGGCGTATTTAGAAATGGTTTCGGGGGGGGGCAACAAAGTGTCTTATTTCTAATCGCTGAAATGGTCTCATAATACCTCTGCAAATAACACAACTTTCGATATTTGGATAAGTCCCCAATTCCGAAGCTGCCTGTATGGCATTAGGTGCAGTGCTCGGCCGCTCAACTGGGTCACCCCGTCCCCAGTATGCTTTCCAGCGGTAAATCTCGGGGGTAAGAGACGTCATTCCACCATCTAAAAATGAGGAATAGGTTTCGCAAGAGCGGCCAATTTTTTCAGGCGTAGGTTCATCGTCATCATTTCGGCCTATCATTTAAATTATACCTTAATGTTTTATGTTAATTTTGTTAACCTCAAAAAGTTTTTCGGATTCTTTCTGCTAAAATTCCAAAAAATTAAAATTCCCGAGGGGGGTCCATGGCACCATGCCCCCCTAAATACCCCATTGTGCATCAGATGCTAGTGTCGGATACAGGTGGGTTCCATAGTATAATTTCGCGCCCGTAAAAACCGTTTCTGGATCGCTAGTAGGCTGAGCACAGGCGCTAGTATCGGATCCAGGCGGGTTCCGTAGTTTGGTTTCACATCCGCATAAATCCCTTTCTGGATCCGCTAGTGCCCTGAGCACAGACGTTAGTATCTGATCCAGGTGGGCTCCGTAGTATGGTTACGCGCCCGCAAAAAACCGTTTCTGGATCAGCTAGCCGGTTGAGCACTGCGGGCAATCTTTAATTAATCATCTTAAACATACAAGGTCTACAACAATATTTTACGCAATATCTCTATGAAATACAGGTTGTCTCCCGCTTTGTTTAGAAAGGACCCCCCGGCGAAAACAGGAAATCCTGTTTACTCAGTTTTGGACCTACGAAACAAAATCCATCGAACGAGAACGACTCAACCGTTATGTTGGTACAGTGATTTTTAGAAGTAATTTCTTAACTGTCCTCCCAATGTTCTTCAAACTGTTGTTGGCCAGGAAACAGCAACACATCTGGAACTAATTTAGTGTTTTGGCATAACATAATTATGTATTTACCAAACGTGGATGACTGCCGATATAGCGCTTACAACAGATCGAACCAGCAATAATACCATTTAGTCAACGCTGCTTGTTTTAATTTGTTGTCTATAACAGATTTTCCGCCTGCGCACCTTGTTAAATAGGGATAGATCTGTGCAGTGACTTGTAATAATTGCACCTTGTATATTTTAATACTGTCTTATAGCTTTAAAAATCTATTTTAATTAAACAGCCGGCAGATTTCCGGCAATAAACAACAGATAGAACCAGCAGTCATCATTATATATCGAATAATATGTGCGCTAATGTGTCTATGCACATTTTCCGCAGCTAGGCTCTGTGGATTTTGTGAAATAGAAATATATCTGTGTTGTGATCTGTAATAACTGTCCCTTAGACACGGTGCTATCTCGTACTTTAGTATTTAATTTTTAAATAAGCTGCAGTTTATCGTTGTATTGATAAAATTGAAACAAGACAATTTTCGTACTATGAAGTACGATACGGCGTACGTTTATATAAAATAATTATTCATTTAGTGACGTGCCTAGTTTTCTATACCTGTATTTCCTTATCCATCCATGCCTGTTATAGTTTTGAAATCGATTGATTCTGTTGCGTTCCCATTTTTTTATGAAGCATTTTATGATATGTTCCCCTATTTACGAGTGTTTATTTTAACGACTATGAAAGTTCGTATGAAGTTAGTGTATCGATTAATAAATGTTATTGGGTTTACCTCAACTGAGTTATTCCGTTTTAACAGCATATCCGATATTTCATAAACACAAATAAATTATTTATAGGTGATCCTTTGAAACTGCAGAGGTGAGTGGCGTGGCATTTTGTGGTATTTTCGGACGCCCCAGTTAAGGATCGGGTGACACTCAGAAAGAGGTACGGAATGCTGCTTAGTAAATTAACAGTCACAAATTGCGCTGCCATTGTAATAATAAAAACACAGAAGCTAGTTAATTGAATTTCGCGGGTACGGCCAGGATATTCCTTGCTACGCGTTTAGAACGATCATTTAGATCGCTGTTTATACCATATTCCATGCGTGTTTCCTGGTATTTAAGTCCTGAGAAATCATAAAGATTACTTTAGCCATTGATTAGCCTATGCAAAAGTCACGCAGCAGCAGAAGAATACTTTATATATGCTATTACCTAGCATAGATACCACTGTTAAAACTATCAGTCAAGATACATTTTAAAAGAGTAATTTACATAGAGCAAACTCCGTATTAGCCGCTGTTTAGTCAATAATTCAAAAATAGCGTAGGAACGTAGGTAGTGGGTCTTGCATCATTTAACTAAGATCACATAGCTAGGCAAAAATTTGATAACGTACCATGCTAGCTAGGTAGAGAAATACGTTTGAATACGGAACTTAATTTGTCTGTCGTGACTTTTTGAAGAATGGCCTTTCGGCATCATCCAGGCATAGCGATTAGCATGACTACCTAAGTTAGCCCAAATTCACAAGCTTCCTGGTATCGATTCGGGCACATAATTTAACAGGGCTATAAATTCTTCTGGCATGACTATTAGAGATCAGAATATACGCTCTTGGCTTTGGTTTGACTTTAGAGCCGAACCGAGCCAGCTATATTAGCTGAATACAATAGCGGTGGCCAGCAGAGCCTACTGCATCTTTAAAGGTTACGGTCACCTGTGCAGAGCTCTTTCATAAAATATAAACACAATTGTAGCACCATGGGCGTAGCGTAGACAAACTGTAAAATTCGGCCAAACTGTAACTTTGCATCTTTCACGTCTTCAGTGTTTTCAGAGAACGCTGAAACATCTTTGCGCTTCAGTCAGGGGCTAGCCATGATGGGGCATGGGGTTCCATGCCCCCCGTGCGACATCTGTGCTCCCCTGAAATGTAACAGAAAAGTGAAGTTCGCGGTTATGCATAGATTGTGCGTTTAAACTATACCCCCTAGCAGATTCAGTGCCCCTCCGTGCAAAAGTTTCTGGCTACGCGCGTGGCTTCAGCCGATCATGCTGGTGACTTTAACAGTTATTTAACCGGACTGATAATCTGGTCATATTTGGCACGTAGTTCAGGCAGTATCTTATTAACCATAGCGGAAACACTTTTTACGCTGAAAATGTTTCCACCTATTCGAAATATTCTAAGCTGCGCTTGTGAATCTAAAAGCCTGTCTCAGGGTATTGTTTTAAAACGTTAACAACGTCGCTTTCAATATATTTGCTGGTTAGCACCGATTCCAGCAGCTTGTAGCAGTCGAGATGAGGTGAATCAATAATGCGGGTTTGAAGGTTTGAACCGCGATTGTATCCAACAGCTCAAAAAATATCGGCTTAAAATAATCCAATGTGATGCTCACGAAATGCGCTCCATCTCTGTCGTCGTAACTCTTGGGTGGCCTTTGTTTCCATGGAAATTGGAACGGTTGAAGACTGAGTACTACATGCGCTTTCTCAATTTCTTTCATAAGTATCAACATCAAAGCGTCTATCATACCGCATCGGTCGGTTCTACGAATAACTAGTCCGTTGGCTGTTGTATGCAAAATACCTCCTGAGGATATTTTCATTCGTTCCTGGGACATTGTCTAACCATCTGGGATAATTTTACCAGCATGTATGCAAATAAATGTCCGGGCGGCTCGTCTGGAGTGCGCTAGCAGAGCCTGGTGTCCCCATTACAAAACTGATATAAGTCTAATCCAGCGCGTACAACGTCGTGCCACTAAGCTTGTGCCGGGTCTGAACTAGTGTCGTATGACCATCGTCTTCGAGCCCTTCAACTTCAAACTCTTGCGACCCGACGATACAGAGCAGACTTAATCCTCCTTTTCAAGGCCATTCATGGTGATGTGGATATTGACCTGTCATCTTGGTTTGAGCTTGTGCCAAACAATCGTACAAGGGGACATTGCTACAAAGTTCGTGCTCGTATTTCTCCACGAATCAACTGCACCCGTTTCTCATTTGCCTACGGAGTAGTCCAAGGTTGGAACAATCTACCCATGTCCGTTGTCACCTCTCCAAACCTCCCCACTTTTAAATCACGCCTCCACGCAAGCGGTGCCCTTCCTGAGCTGTAGCCGTCGCTGCCGTTGTGCTGACCTATTACAGGACCGCAGCCCCCTCAAAACCGACAAATTGCTGAATACGACATATACGACCGAGGTCAAGTACTGCGGTCGATCGGGCGGCAATACTAATGTCAATGGACAATCATTGTTGCCCGGTACAAAGGTGAAAAAAAATAAATGGGTGTTGATAAAACAATTGTGAAGTAACAGGCCAAAAACTGGGGTGGGGGTCTGGCAGCTGCAAGAACTGTCGAGATTACCTCTGCTCTGATCTTAAAAGCCCTAAGTCAAAGGGCGTAGCCAGGAATTTTGAAAGGGGGTCGCGGCCCACAGTGGGTTTTTTTCTGGTTGGTTTTATTTCATAGTAAAATGATAAATGCCGATGCTCCTGTTTTGTTTTTCGATTAAGGCTCCGGTTCTGGATTTACGGGGTTTGAGGTACGGGGGTATGGCGCCCCAATGGTTCTTATACCCCAAAATTTGAAAATTTGTTCTCACGTCTTGGGCGGCTGATAATTTTCACCAGTGGGTTTTCGGGCATAGGAAACTCATTGGCCGTGCTGGTTTTGTTCTGTGACCTATGGTTCCATCCATGGGTGCGGAGTTATGACGCCCCACGGTGCGGGGTCAGAGGTCAAAATGTTGGTTTTTACCCCGTTTTAGTATCTTTCACGGAAGCAAGGTTATTTTTTCATTAACCTTCGAATTTTTTTTTGTGCTTGATTTTATTTCATGGTAAAACGATGAATGCTCATGATTTTTTTTGTTTTTCGATTAAGGCTCCGATTCATGGGGTTTGAGGTATGGCACGCACCTGGTTCCTCGAAAATTTATTTTGACGTCCTGGACGGCTGCAAAGTTTTACTTGGGGGTTTTCGGGCATGGCTAACACATTGCTTGTGTTTATTTTTCTGAGCGATCCACTGTTCTATGGCTCCGCTGTTCTGTTGTATTCAAAATTGCTAATTTTACTGTTATGTCCTTCGAGGCTGATAGCTTTGCATCTAGAGGTTTTTGGGCATGGGAAACTTATTGCCGGTGTTAGTTTTGTTCTAATTTGTGCTGTATTGTATAATATCCACATATAGCATATCTACGTATGCTAACGATAGCTGGTTGGCAGTGCATGCAAAAGCCGTAGGCGTACCTATGCTTCACTACCTTCTGCTATGTCGATAGAGTTACTAGTATTTGCGGCTTTACACTAGCTAGCGAGTATTTGGCTTATGATAGGTAAGGTACTACAACTTAGTCAGTCTAAGTCACTGGGATTGGTATTGTTTGTCTTCACTGTTTGTGTGCTTTTATGCCATTTTGGCAGCGCATTTTTCGGCACAAAATGAATCCCAAAACTTAAACAAAATATCTAATTAAACGTTTAAGTGATTCAGTTAGAAACTAGGCAAGTAATTATATGTTATAAATCATTTTTCTCGCAATAATATTTGCGGTTTTATACTAGCTAATCAATATTAAGGCTTATAATAGGTTAGGTACCACAACTTAGCAAAAACAACAAGAAAATTGCTTCTAATTTAAATGATTAGGTAATAAAAGTATGTGGAAACAGCGTACAACTAAGACTTGTGCGTAAATATATATGAGGCGAATGATTTATGAATGTCTTTATAAACTTTTAAGTTTGAAGCTAAGTAAAGTGCGACCACTTCAGTAGAATAAAGGAATATTTTGATAAAACTATAGCTCTTGGCTATTATAAAGCTGATTATAGGAGTACTAATTGGTAAAGATTTATTTTTTACGCTTTTAAGTTGTTTGGGAGGTAAAACGCTATTGTTAGTTGTATATATAGGAATAAAGCTTCACGATAACAATTTTGTTCAAACATTCAATCTTGTAGTCATTACATAAACCTTATAATCATATTAGGTGTGTACAATGGCATGTCCGTATTTTGGCGTACCAACAACAAAAACATGCCTTCACAGTTGTATGGGACAAACCAAGCTTTGTGCCGTTAATCCTACTCGAATAATAATAAAATAATTTTTGTTTAAACATTTTTGTTTTGTTCAAACATTCAACCTTGTAGTCATTACATAAACCTTATAATCATATTAGCTGTGTACAATGGCATGTCCGCTTTTTGGCATACCGACAACAAAAACATGCCTTCACAGTTGTATGGGACAAACCAAGCTTTGTTCCGTTAATCCTACTCGAATAATAATAAAATAATTTTTGTTTAAACATTTTTGTTTTGTTCAAACATTCAACCTCGTAGTCATTACATAAACCTTATAATCATATTAGCTGTGTACAATGGCATGTCCGCTTTTTGGCATACCGACAACAAAAACATGCCTTCACAGTTGTATGGGACAAACCAAGCTTTGTTCCGTTAATTCTACTCGAATGATAATAAAATAATTTTTGTTTAAACATTTTTGTTTTGTTCAAACATTCAACCTTGTAGTCATTACATAAACCTTATTATCATATTAGCTGTGTACAATGGCATGTCCGCTTTTTGGCATACCGACAACAAAAACATGCCTTCACAGTTGTATGGGACAAACCAAGCTTTGTTCCGTTAACCCTACTCGAATAATAATAAAATAATTTTTGTTTAAACATTTTTGTTTTGTTCAAACATTCAACCTTGTAGTCATTACATAAACCTTATAATCATATTAGCTGTGTACAATGGCATGTCCGCTTTTTGGCGTACCGACAACAAAAACATGCCTTCACAGTTGTATGGGACAAACCAAGCTTTGTTCCGTTAATTCTACTCGAATAATAATAAAATAATTTTTGTTTAAACATTTTTGTTTTGTTCAAACATTCAACCTTGTAGTCATTACATAAACCTTATAATCATATTAGCTGTGTACAATGGCATGTCCGCTTTTTGGCGTACCGACAACAAAAACATGCCTTCACAGTTGTATGGGACAAACCAAGCTTTGTGCCGTTAATCCTACTCGAATAATAATGAAATAATTTTTGTTTAAACATTTTTGTTTTGTTCAAACATTCAACCTTGTAGTCATTACATAAACCTTATTATCATATTAGCTGTGTACAATGGCATGTCCGCTTTTTGGCGTACCGACAACAAAAACATGCCTTCACAGTTGTATGGGACAAACCAAGCTTTGTTCCGTTAATTCTACTCGAATGATAATAAAATAATTTTTGTTTAAACATTTTTGTTTTGTTCAAACATTCAACCTTGTAGTCATTACATAAACCTTATAATCATATTAGCTGTGTACAATGGCATGTCCGCTTTTTGGCGTACCGACAACAAAAACATGCCTTCACAGTTGTATGGGACAAACCAAGCTTTGTGCCGTTAATCCTACTCGAATAATAATAAAATAATTTTTGTTTAAACATTTTTGTTTTGTTAATACCTTGTGTACAACATTCCGCTTTTTGCGTAACGGCTAAAAAAAAACTTCTTTATTGTTTGTAGGAACATATTGTCTTTTTTTATCATAAAATGCTTTTTGTTTTGTTCAAACATTCAACCTTGTAGTCATTACATAAACCTTATTATCATATTAGCTGTGTACAATGGCATCCCTTTTGGCGACCACACACATCCTTCACAGATACAACCAGCTTCCAATCTAACCCCCCACAAACTCCACCCAAACAAACAAAGTCCGCTTTTTGGCATACCGACAACAAAAACATGCCTTCACAGTTGTATGGGACAACCAAGCTTTGTTCCGTTAATCCTACTCAATAATATAATAATTTTTTTTTAAACATTTTTTTTGTTCAAACATTCAACCTTGTAGTCATTACATAAACCTTATAATCATATTAGCTGTGTACAATGGCATGTCCGCTTTTTGGCGTACCGACAACAAAAACATGCCTTCACAGTTGTATGGGACAAACCAAGCTTTGTTCCGTTAATTCTACTCGAATGATAATAAAATAATTTTTGTTTAAACATTTTTGTTTTGTTCAAACATTCAACCTTGTAGTCATTACATAAACCTTATAATCATATTAGCTGTGTACAATGGCATGTCCGCTTTTTGGCGTACCGACAACGAAAACATGCCTTCACAGTTGTATAGGACAAACCAAGCTTTGTTCCGTTAATCGTACTCGAATAATAATAAAATAATTTTTGTTTAAACATTTTTGTTTTGTTCAAACATTCAACCTTGTAGTCATTACATAAACCTTATTATCATATTAGCTGTGTACAATGGCATGTCCGCTTTTTGGCGTACCGACAACAAAAACATGCCTTCACAGTTGTATGGGACAAACCAAGCTTTGTTCCGTTAATTCTACTCGAATAATAATAAAATAATTTTTGTTTAAACATTTTTGTTTTGTTCAAACATTCAACCTTGTAGTCATTACATAAACCTTATAATCATATTAGCTGTGTACAATGGCATGTCCGCTTTTTGGCGTACCGACAACAAAAACATGCCTTCACAGTTGTATGGGACAAACCAAGCTTTGTGCCGTTAATCCTACTCGAATAATATGAATAATAATAAATTTTTAATTGTTTAAACATTTTTGTTTTGTTCAAACATTCAACCTTGTAGTCATTACATAAACCTTATAATCATATTAGCTGTGTACAATGGCATGTCCGCTTTTTGGCGTACCGACAACAAAAACATGCCTTCACAGTTGTATGGACAACAAGCTTCCGCTCGGCTCACACACCCACAAACCACACCAACACCCCCCACAACAAAAACACCCACAGACAAACCAAGCTTTGTTCCGTTAATTCTACTCGAATGATAAAATAATTTTTGTTTAAACATTTTTGTTTTGTTCAAACATTCAACCTTGTAGTCATTACATAAACCTTATTATCATATTAGCTGTGTACAATGGCATGTCCGCTTTTTGGCGTACCGACAACAAAAACATGCCTTCACAGTTGTATGGGACAAACCAAGCTTTGTTCCGTTAATCCTACTCGAATAACAATAAAATAATGACTGCTCCAAACAGGTAATTCGGCTAAATTAAGCAAGTGATCGGCATAAAATTATCATCGTAGAACATGGATATAAGCCAGTTAGTCATTTCATTGATTGATTTCTGCATGATAATTATTGTGTTGTAATTGGATTGAGTGATAATAATTGTAGCCTTTCAAAGTGCAACTCTCCATTTAAACCCGATATTGAGGCTGTGTTATATTTTGTTCCGTTTCACCTTCAACAATTAGCCTAATTCTTCTAAGCTATAAGGAGCAGATTTATATAGATACGTACTACCCGAAAGCCAACTGCAAAGCTGAGAAAAACTTTATTAAACCGACGCAACGCTGAGGCTTAATTGGCTTTCTACCAAATTGGCTAATAAGATTTTGTCTATGTTTTGGAGCCGGTGACTGAGGTTTTACATGTATCTTCGTCTTTTTTCCTAGCGAAATTAGCATTCAGAACGTATATAAGTGGCTGTCTAATTTGGACCTTACATATTTTTGAAAGTAGACTTTTATACCGGTATCAGGCGATGAATATGTATTTCGTATATGTCTAGTCCGCGGTATTCTTTAAAAGAGCGACATGGTTTAGTTGCCATGCTGGTAATTTGTTGCCTTCCAAGATTTTCCTGCTGTCATTAGTTTTTTTATATTCAGTTTGCGACTGGATCTGTTACCGTGAAGTCACACGAAGCATGATCAATGGAGAAATTAATTGAATGTATTGCTTGAGCACATAGACAATAAAAGCATGGAATTCGTATTTAGTTTAGTAATAGTTTATTAATATAGTATCCTCTGTTCAATGCAGTAAAAAATTTAGTAAATATATATACATCAACCAAGATATTGTCATTAATAAAATCTGAAACATTCCGTACAACTAACTCAAAGCGCAACCGTAGCAGACGGCTGAGCGTTAAAAAAAGCAAAATTTCCCTAGGTCAATTCGTGGTCTTCTGCCACCAAACCATTATAATATATACCTAGTCCAGATTATTTCGTTAATGTGACTTTTGAGAATGTTTATTTTGATAATGCAAGAACTAGAAGGGTCCAGATTATTTCGTTAATGTGACTTTTGAAAATGTTTATTTTGATAATGCAACAACTAGAAGGGTCCAGATTATTTCGTTAATGTGACTTTTGAAAATGTTTATTTTGATAATGCAAGAACTAGAAGGGTCCAGATTATTTCGTTAATGTGACTTTTGAAAATGTTTATTTTGATAATGCAACAACTAGAAGGGTCCAGATTATTTCGTTAATGTGACTTTTGAAAATGTTTATTTTGATAATGCAAGAACTAGAAGGGTCCAGATTATTTCGTTAATGTGACTTTTGGAAATGTTTATTTTGATAATGCAAGAACTAGAAGGGTCCAGATTATTTCGTTAATGTGACTTTTGAAAATGTTTATTTTGATAATGCAAGAACTAGAAGGGTCCAGATTATTTCGTCAATGTGACTTTTGAAAATGTTTATTTTGATAATGCAAGAACTAGAAGGGTCCAGATTATTTCGTTAATGTGACTTTTGAAAATGTTTATTTTGATAATGCAACAACTAGAATTGTCCAGATTATTTCGTTAATGTGACTTTTGAAAATGTTTATTTTGATAATGCAAGAACTAGAAGGGTCCAGATTATTTCGTTAATGTGACTTTTGAAAATGTTTATTTTGATAATGCAACAACTAGAAGGGTCCAGATTATTTCGTTAATGTGACTTTTGAAAATGTTTATTTTGATAATGCAAAAACTAGAAGGGTCCAGATTATTTCGTTAATGTGACTTTTGAAAATGTTTATTTTGATAATGCAAGAACTAGAAGGGTCCAGATTATTTCGTTAATGTGACTTTTGAAAATGTTTATTTTGATAATGCAACAACTAGAAGGGTCCAGATTATTTCGTTCATGTGACTTTTGAAAATGTTTATTTTGATAATGCAAGAACTAGAAGGGTCCAGATTATTTCGTTCATGTGACTTTTGAAAATGTTTATTTTGATAATGCAAGAACTAGAAGGGTCCAGATTATTTCGTTAATGTGACTTTTGAAAATGTTTATTTTGATAATGCAAGAACTAGAAGGAACATTGTTTATATGGGTTTATTTGCTACTCTACATTGCTAGTTAAACTTTTGTTTTCAAATTGAAGACGGGAAAGACAGTAGTGAGTGAGATAGTTTTAGTAATAATCTTATTGCTTGCTCATTGTTCTTTTTGACCTGTTTATATTGGGTATTTGAAATGATGAAAATGTGGTTCAGTTAACGTTAGTTACGATGAAGTTCTCATAGAACTAAGTGCCATTAAAATTTATAGTTTTACCCATTTAGAAACATGTATTATGTAATGGGTTCCAGACAAGTGCCATTTCAATTTATGCAGTTTTACCCATTTGGAAACATGTATTATGTCATGGGTTCCAGGGTTTTTGACTCATATTATTATAATATACCGTATTGTTTTCGAAAAGCTGTAGGGATTACCTCAAATCATGTATATATATGTACGTATATATTTCGGAAAAGACATTATTATTTTATTTGTTTCTATTGTAGCGATGAGTTTCATAAATCTGACTAGAGATTATATATCTACGCATACCTAGTAAACACAATACTGACGTTTAATCACGTTCATTAGTCTGTCATATTGTCCTGTGTTCCTGCCTGATTCAGCTCAGTTCTATTTTTAGAGACCTATTGTGCTAATGCAAATGAGCTTTGTTTTTATTACAATATATCCGGAGGAGAAGAGGGGCATGACACATTTTAGTCGTGACTTTTTAGTGGCGTCCTTACATTATACTTTCTATATTACCCTATCGATAGCCCACTGTGATAATGATGAAACATCAGAACACTTTCTGTACAATTGTGAACGCTTTGCAGATAACAGGCGAATAATACTAGGAGACAAAGCACTGAAGAAAGGTAGCTTGAGAGACTGTGATATCAGGAAACTTTGTAAATTTATTATAAGTACAGGGAGGCTAAGGCGTCCTACATAGGAACGCATCACCCGTCGACCTCTCAGGTATCTCAAGCCAAGGTAATGGCTCGAGTCTCTTTGCTATTTATTACAAATATGAATGGGCTAATACAATGGGCAAAGATTAATTTTGCCTCCGCATGTTCTCTATGGCCCAATAACTCATTATCTATCTATCTATCTATCGATAGCCCCTTATTAGAGACTGAACCGTCTTACTGGAAACCCTGTACCATCGTCTCGTGGTGGTCAATTATTAAATCCATTTATTTCTGGCAGAAATCATTGCTGTTGTATAAGGAGCTTGGTCAATGTCATGCAATGTGGCGTTTTTACTTTCCGCCATTTATCTTTAAGCGCATATCATTAGTATCAAAGCGTTATCTGCGATTGAGTTGCGCAGTATTCATATTTCCCGATGTAGATGTCAGCTTGACATCAAACAGGATATCCACTCCGCTGCTTATAGCTCTGTGCGGCGACAGCCCTAGCTTCGACTAAAAGCGTATTATACTGCTTTGTGATATATGTATATACATAGTTCATATAAATAATTACTATGGACGATAGGATATGTAATTTTTTCGTCAAAAATTCGAGTACTATATAATTATTATGTTAAAGTTGTTTATAACTTAGTTTTATACAAAGAAATTTCGGTTGCTTAAAGTAATATATATGTATATTAGTAGTTGTTCGAACGAAGAAATTCCTCCAATTATAGCTTAACCTTTTCGTAAACACTCATTATTGTAAAACTGCTATTTTATTCTACACATAATCAGCTTCTTCACACAATGTTTCTTTACCTTGTCTAAACCGAAGACAGAATGAACTTCAGCCAGCTGCAGCCTGACAGTTTAAACAACAACAGTTTATAATTAGTGCTATTCTTCGAAAACTACTGTGTCTGTGTTGATAATCGTTGTTTCATTCACGTTTTCATGTTTAGCACGTTCATATGTTTTCTGTTCAAGCTGAAACGGTGTGAACTCGTAAATATTGTGCTAATCCGCTATATATAAAATTATTGAGGTTATACTGACTCAGAAAAATTGGCCTCTAAAACGGATTAGGTTTATGGTTTTTCAACTTTTGTATTACTTTTTTTGCTGTTGTAGTTTCATGCGATAATTATAGGAAACAAATTATGAAGCTTTCTGCCGGTGGTAGCCTTTTTGCTATAATAATGGTTAAGTCTTTTTTTCTATTTTATAACATAATTTCGTGGGGAATTTTGAAGTATTACTTCCTGCCCGAGGTCAGACATGATCACACGTGATGTATATATGCTAAGTATTATAAATAACATTCTGTGGCTTCGATTCAAATGTTAGTAACCGCCTGAGTTTTCATCGACGGTTGCAGTATAGCACTCAGATAGCACTCAGCCCATAGCATTCGGTACTGGCGGTTGCAGAAA
This sequence comes from Trileptium ribeirensis, assembly GCA_030248225.1. NCBI lineage: Eukaryota > Metazoa > Nematoda > Enoplea > Enoplida > Thoracostomopsidae > Trileptium > Trileptium ribeirensis. The sequence continues at coordinate 28,094 of JASANE010019220.1, forward strand.
TAACATTTCGCAAATGGTGTGCAGTTATGGGTAGCTGCTGGCACTCGATGATCATGGGTTTGAATGTCATGCCTATAGTTAGCGCTTATCTTGCTCATCGACGATCGCAGTATAGCATTCAGATAGCATTCAGCCCATGGAATTCGGTGTTGGCGGTTGTAGAGATAGGATTTAGCACATAGTTTTAGGGGTGTGGGTTTAGTGCAGTTATGGGTTACCGCGGGCGCTCGATCATTATGGTCTTAAATGTTGCACCCATGGTTAGAACTTACGTTGCTTATCGACGGTAGCAGTATATCATTCAGATATCACTCAGCTAGTAGAATTCAGTATGGGCGGTTGTAATGATAGCGTTTAACACATAGTTGTGTGGAGCTATGGGTAGGCGCTGGCGCTCGATGAGTATGGGCTTAAATGTCAAGCCCATGGTTATAGCTCACGTCTTCGAGTTGTCAGCATGGGTTTTGAGATTTGTTTCAACTATATAACTGTTTTATAGCGTAAAATCATTCATATGTTAACACGATACATTAAAATTTGCTGATTCCGTCGGCATGGAAGTGTTGTTTGGATACGCTGGTACGGGTTGAAATCCTACGGGCAAAGTCACTGATGTATTTTTTTACATTCACACATTTAAATATGGGAAGCTGGTTCGCGCGTAAACCTTGTGGGATACTAACCTTAACATTGCCCCGCTGAGCAGCTGCTTTGCGATTTTGCAAAAATTAGCGTTAATGAACAGTTTTTGTTGGAAAAAGCATTTTCGTGAACATAAAAATGTGTTTCTAAACAAAGTTTCGTTGGATTTCAAATTAAACGGAGAGATTTGAGTATAACGGCCGATAAACAATAGGATAGGACCATTTTGTTTATCGCCTCGCAGTTATATACACTAAATTTGTTCACGAATAAAAAAAATTCTGATTAAAATAATGGAAACGTGACTGAACTGTGGTCTGATTAGAAGTCGCCAATTGTAGAGCTTAGACGTGAATCGAAGCTAGTTCCCTATTGCTCAGTAACAATGGGTATGGATTGCTTATCGGGTATTGCAAAACAAGATGCACGGTGATCTGCGGTCGGTTTCTGATGTGCACCTTAGTCGTAAACTCGAATCGGCTAATTCTGTCACCATGCGTGGCCTGAACCGTGGTTGAAATGTACTATTTTGTCGGTATACGAGCTGACTCAGTGGCGCGTAACAATATGGTTGATGTACCATTTTGCTATGAATAGAAAAATATAGTCTTCGTATTTCATGAAAAAGTTAAACTGAAGAATATAATTTTTCAATAGTTATCGAATTCCCGCATCTCAGATCATAGAACAATATATAAAATGTGAGAATTTGATAATCGAGAATATGTTGTCATAAAACGCAAAGCTTTGATTTACTATTTAATGCAAAGAATTCACACCACCGTTTTCAATGAATTTCTGCAATACTGGAGGAACAAGACAAGGTGGGGGAACAGCCCAAGCCACTTCTGAACTCCAGGCTTCTCTAAAGCATCCATACCTAATGAGCCAGACAAATAGAATTTTGAGAAAAACACGAAAATTGCGCATTTTCGTTGGTCGCAAAGAGGTCAATCATAAACGGGCCAAAACGCTTATCTAATGCCCGG